>BPLR01013281.1:0-29699 GCA_021605095.1 Caerostris extrusa | reverse complement strand
AAAAATAAAAGCAATACTTTTTCTACTAATACTATACTTAAAACTATGTAATAATTTTGTAATTTTAGAAAAAATGGATACATATAATTTTAAAAATAAAAACAATAATTTTGCTTGTGCAAACAGAAATAGCTTAAAGTAAACATATAATCATTGTTTTCTTTACTATATCGGAGTTAATACATCATTTGATACTTCTAAATTTCAAATCAATCCTTAATTTCTTACATACATTATAAACATTCAAAAATAGCATTTAAAAATAATCTGCAGTTCAGATAAATAATATATTTAACTTAAAAGGTATCATGTCAAAATAAAATTCAGAAAAGTTGTTACCGGAATCGCAACATTTTAAAATGATTCGTATAATTTGAATCGATGCAATGTTTCGTACCATTTATACGGATTCAATCCATTGCTATTACAAATATCACCACTGTCCTAGAATAGAATGTCTTCTTTTTAAATGAAAGATTGGCAATAATTTATTTTACTTTAAAAATATTAGTTTAAATTTGTACTAAGATATATTGTTCTATAATGGTATATCATCCATATGCATTACTCGCTGCTGGTGTGTTTGGTGCAGCACTTGCTCTCATAGTATATTTTACTGTTGATCATCAACCTCGAAGAAGAGTAGCTACACAATATCGGGATCGACCACCAAATCTTTCACAATACTACAATGAAGATTCAATGTGCATTACTTGCTATGATAGAGAACGCTCAGTAAAATTTCTGCCCTGTGGACATGATTGTTTATGTAAACAATGTTATGACATATTTCGAAGTTATAGTAGTCGGTGCCTCTTATGCCGTGAAACAATTAACACATTCATCACAATATAACTATGTTCCAAATTTGATTTTAAAGCGTTGCCAATTAAAATTGTGCGTGTTTTGGTCTGCCTCTAAGTCATTTCTGCCAGTAACAGCGGCTGTGATTTTATGTATTCAGAATTTTTTGTCAGTTATTTTGATTCTTTGATAGTTTTATTTTTTTTTAAATACAAACTAAATTATACATTATGCAAGTTTAAACTTATGAGACAATTAGTTGTGGCAATTATAGGATTATCAACAATTTCATCTGTACAATTTGCTGCATTTTATAATAAATAAGTCCAAAAAATGTTTTAAATGCATTACAAAATTTTTAGAAGGTTTTTTTAATAATATAAATATTATCCTTTGTTTGATGTTGCTGGTTTTTCTTACATGTAGTAATTGTATTCATAAATTGTGAAACCACATGTAACAATGTCATTATTTTAATATTGAAATGTTTGTCAATTAAATTTTATTATAAAGTAACAATAAATTTCTACTTCAATACATGATGTATTCGTTACTTTTAAAGTTTTTATAACTTTAGATATTTTATGGAAAACCGGATTTTTATAGAAACTAAAAAAAACAAAACAGAAAAACTGCATGTATGTCGAGTTCTTAAAAAGAAAAAATAAAGTATTCAAATTTATGCCAGAAAATTAAAAAAGATTATCAATATAATAAGCATGGCTTTATGTACACAGAAAATAAGCATTGTTGTAGATTAATAGAATGTAATCGAATATCTTTAAATTTTGATATAGTAAAACTGATTAATATTAAAAAAAGTTAAACAAATTCGTTAATAAGGAACTTAAATGTTAAATAAATTTAGTTATATATTTATTTTCCTTCCTTTTTATATATTCAAATCTTCAGAATTTTTGTCCTTAAAATTGAATGTACAGTGAACCCTTGCTGAGCATAAGAGTTATACTGCTATATTTTTGTGTATACAGAATAAAGAGATTTCATGAAATTTACTTTTTTAACAAATAACTATCAATCACCATACAAAAAAGAAACAGAACCAAATTATGCAGACCTGTTAATTTTACATGTGTAAAATTTTTTGTTTTGAAAATTTGTCAATTATAATTGACAATGATCATATAATTTTAAAAGATTAGTAAGTTGATGGTATATCTAACTGTATAAATGAATATTTTTTATAGGGTAATTGTTTTTTTTTTTTTTTGATAAAATTATTTTACTCCTATAATGAAATAGTTCTTTAAAGGTAAATCAGTTGAATGTAAGTGATGTAGTAGACATTGTATTTAGTTATTATTTTCTTGTTTGGAGCTAATATATATATTTTTATTTATTTGTTTATTTTGCTTGTACTAAGTTGAATATTTATAGATATATATTTTGTTGAGTTGGATTGTTTGTTTGTCATTGTTTTTGTGAAGAAAAATAAATTTAGAAATTCAAATTCTGAACATTATTTGTGTTGTCCATTAATTTTGTGATTGGATATTAATATAAGATCAGTTTTAATTTCCTGCATTTAAATTTTTAATGTATAATAGTATGTGTTTTTAAGTGGGATGTATTTAAACATAGCTCAAATTGAGACTGTCAAGCTAGACTGAGTACTCCGAGTATCTTATTCAGTTGTTTCTAAATGTATTTATCTTGGAATTGTTAAATATTTTTCCTATTGAAGGACAAATATTACCTATTTTAAGAAATTCAGAAGAACAGCTTTTCCTAAAGTATCTAAATTGCAAGTTGTTATATTTCCTTTTAAAATTATATACTGATATCATTTGCCTTAATATCAAATAATATTTTTCTGTTAGTAAAATTTAAAAAATAACATTGGTTAATTTGTTAGTAAAGATTTTGTGTTACTCTTCATGATTTCTATAACAAAATGCATAATTTTCTTGTTTGCTTTTTTTCCTCTTGATTTATCAACTCTTTTTCCTTTTAAAATGGTGTTCATTAACAGAGTCACTTAGACTACAGTTTTTTACTTTTTTTAATGTAATAAATTATTTAGAATGTAGAGGATTATTTAGAAATCGTCTTTTCTTGTTTCTATTCAAAATGAGATTTATTGATTAAAAATTAAAGGGAAAGTTTCGAATTAAAAATACTATAAACCCTTTTTGAATATTGACATTCCTCAACATCTCATGAACAAAAGTAATGATTTAAAATCTCAGTGGGATCAAATTGAAAAAATTAAGTACTAAGGTACTAGGTGTTAAATGAAATTAGATGTTTTTATAACCGAACCCACCTGCTTGATAATATCTTTTGATGATATAGAAAAGAAAGACATGTCATCTTTTGACCCAGAAGAAATCTACAAAGTAGGAGCTTTTATAATGAACTTAATCTTGTTTTTCTTTCAACTGTAATCTTTTAAACATTTGTATTTAGATTTGAAATATATATTCTTTTATACCTTTTGAGATGTAAATGTATTTTTCATTTATTAAAACACAGAAATTACTTTTTAATTTTAGGTACATCATCTCTGTAAAATCATTACTGTTGAAATTTTTTTTTTTTTTTCAAGTTTGTAATTATAGTAAACTTTAGATAAGAAAATATTTTTTTCAATAATCTGTGTATATATCTAATAAGCAAATTATAAAATGTAGAATTAAGATATTAACACATACAGATGTGATGTATTAACACATACAGATGTAGTTTTTGTCTATGTATAAATACATTGACAAAAACTACTGAAATGTGATAATACAAATCCCATCAAAAAAAGTAACCAAAATTAGAAAAAAATTTAAATAAAGTGATTCACAATTAGTAAAATTTGTATATGCATAAATTTTTGTTATCAACTAATTGAAGTTTTATTATGTATTTAATAATTTTTTTATTTGCAATAACACAGAGCAATTCAAAAGTTCAGTGGCAAAGAAAGTGAAATAAAAATAAACATCTATAGATTAGAGTCGTAGAAAATTAATAAAATATAGAGCATCCTTCGATTCTGCAGAAACAGAGATGTGATGAATTACTCTTGTGCATTTTAGAACTGTATCACATCTTGGTTCCTTTCCCTGGGTACATTTATTTTGAAAATGTATACATGTTATGAAATAATTCTGAAAATTCCTGTCATACATTTATTAACTAGGTGCTACTAAAGATAAATATATATGGGAAATATTATTTTGTTTTTAATGCTGAACATTTTGTATGAAATATAATAAAACATTACAAAATGTTCATATAAATGAATATTTTATTTTTTATCATTTATGTGGAAACAAAAATACAAAGAAAAAAACAGAAATACATTTTTTTCCTAATATTTTATTTCTAATTCTGATAATTTTATATGTAAAATGAAATAAAAAAAATCACAAAAATAATTAATTAAATATTTTATACCTCAACATTTTCTCCAAAGAAAAATTTATGTCTGAATCTCTGTTATTATTACATTTTTGAAGTCTAGTTAAAGTTTACGATGGGCAAGTGATCTATAATCTGAAGAAACTGAACAATTCCTTTACCACATAGCAACTCCATAATCTGTACCCTCGTTGCCCTTTAACGATGTAAGCGGTAATGACGACAGAAGAGACTGACACGAGATGATGCGCGCGCACAAAATGAGAAAAAAGTAGCTGGTAAGAGCGCAGACACTTGTATTTCTAACTCCACTCTTATTCAGTGAAGTGCTGTTTTTCAATTCCTTCTATTAGCTCACACTCTCTCTATATACATCTTGTTCAAATTTTCAATCGTTAATAAAATACTTTTTATCCATCCACACAAGTTCAAATAAATTTTCTTTTTGAACTTGCAGTGGATGACACTGGACGCTAATACAGTTTTTCAGATATTAATTCATTAACTAAATTTAATTAATTAATTTTAGTTTTTTAGATTTAAGTTGCATATATCTACTAATAGATGGCGCCAGATAAACTTAAAAAATGAATGAAAAATATTTATAAAGGACTTTCTGCAATATAGTGAAAAAAAGTAGAATTGACTTAAATTTTTTTTTTTTTTTATATTACTTGTTTTGTGTTACATTTCATTTCTCACAAGAACACCTTTTTTACATGCTTTATATCAGAACTTTATTATACTATAAAGTAATACTTTATTATTTATTTTATTAAGTTACACTTTTTTTATTTAAAAATTTTTTTTTTATCTAAATTGTACAATTTTTAATTAGTTACTTTGAAATAATTGTTACTCTCCTTTTCCAAATACCAATCTCATTTCTATCCTTTTGAATATGCTACGTAAATCATAATATCATAAAAATTATCATATATTATTTATGTATTTTATTACTAGAATGGGCCAAACTTTGATAAATTCCACAATAATTTCATGAGACGTGATCTTTGCATAATGCTTCTTTCTACTTTTTAATGTGCACCATTGACCTAATATTGAGAGAGGTTTGCTTCCTTTAAATTTTAATACTAAAATTTAAAAATGAACTTAATTGTTTTTATAATAAATTGATTATTAATATTATCTAATATGGGAATCTACCACCATTAAAGAAAACTCCCATCATTTTTTTAAAAAAATTTTGCTATACATTTTTTAAAGTAAGCATTTATACTGTTTTTCACAAAGATTGTTAAAGAATTCAAATTGAAGAAGACGCAGGACAAAGCAATCATAAATGAGCATAGTATCATATCCCTAGGGCCTGATGGCCGAGTGACTGGTGCCTTGGCGCTTGGTAGCACAGGTTTCGGGTTCGAGTCACGGCGATGCCATGGAATTGCTTGTATTGGTCGGAATCCGCTTGAAACCGCAGGTCTCGATCTAACATGAGCATTGCGGGGGTAGTGTTACTTGCATCCCTAGCATATCTTCAAGCTATACGTACCCCCTGAATTGTGCTAAATGAGTAACAGCGTGTAGCCCTTGCATATGGCATAAAGATTAACTATTTCTGTATCACCAGCTGCATCAGAACAACAACAACATATTTTCCAAACCGGGTTTTCAAGGAAATATAGCGCATTAGGCTGTGTGAGCTTGGGGAAAGGTAAGCGAGGGAAAAAGAAAAACCCGTGGGTGCCAGTAAAGGTATTTTATAAATGTAGGCAATAGTGATGGGCGATTCGAATCATTTCAATGATTCCAACAGATTGAATGCATTTTTAAAAATATCCGTATCAAATGTTTTCGTGTTGTGATGACATCTGTCAGAAAAATTGATGGGATAAAATAATTTGAAAGCGAGTAGAAAATTTCTATTTTTTTCCCCCTGTATTTCATACTCCGTCTTGAGTTTTCACTCAAACACTTTTACAAAAATATATTGAACTGAAATGTCAGACAAAAATGATTTTAAATAAATGGGCTTACCTCTGTTATTTTCAGTATATATATATATATATATATATATTAAAAACCTAATAAACAATTTACAAGACTAAGGTAACCTATAGTTCTGTTCGTCATACGCAAACAAATCCTGTGGAATCTTTCCACAGGATATAACAAAACACTCTAAAAGGAAAAATTAAGAGAACAATCATAAATTGGGCAAGGAATGTAATTACGTTTTTGAAGATTTAAAACACGTTTTGACTAGCATACCTACATTGTATGCCCCTGATTATAAAAAAGAATTTATTCTACAAATCAATTCGAGATCATTTGGTTTGGGGATTATTTTATCACAACGCGATTAGGAAAATAACGAGCATCCCATCTTGTATTTAAGTAAAAAGTTTTCAGTTGCTGAGCGAAAATACTCTACAAAAATGCCTTGCAGTGGTCTATGGCCTAAAAAATTTAAATTTTATCTGGATGGTCAAAAGTTTACCATAGAGACCGACCATAATCCTTTAGTATGGTTAAGGTCTAATACTAGATCAAATCCACGTTTAATGAGATTGTCGCTAGAATTACAACCTTTCCAATATGATGGTAGTTCACAAGCCGGACAAAAAACACAAAATTCCGATGTTCTTAGCCGAAGTGATTCCAGAACTGAGATAATATAAAAATTTCTCTTGTTGTAATATAGAATATGGAATTGTTTTTTTAAAGACAAGAAATTGATAAACTTTTAAGTATATAATATTGTGAAAATATATTTTATTAATTCAGTTATCAGGAACGTAATGTTTAAGAGTTTATTTTAAATTTTTTTTTCTCAGTTTTGTTTTTCTTTAAATTGCCTCTGTAGTAGAATGAGCAAGTGAATATGAGAAATTTAATTTTTTTCGAACAAAAATTCAAAAATAAATCTCTCAAAAGGGGAGAGAGAGTTGTATCATTTTCACCACAAGAAGAGTTGTGACATTTCTTTTCCAGGAGAAAGGAATGTATATTCTTTGACAAGTAGATAATAACAACCTATCACTCAAATTTGACAGCAGATAAGCAGTATTGTGGATATTTATATTACATGGAATTAGTATTTTGTACCAACGAGAATAACCTGTCACTCAAATCTGATAACAGATATTTAAGTGTGGATAACGAGACCTCATGAAATTAGTGATTGTCTGTGCGACCTTCACAGGTTGAAAAAATTACAAATGGAATATGGACTACACCATGAGTTATTGTATCGTGATTGGTGATAGACCATGAACTGAGAAAATTTCTACTCCAACAAGAAGTAAGTGAAGCTGACTCGTCCTCCACTTGACGGATTTTCTTAAAGGGAGGTTTTTGGAGAAGAAAGAAGAGAATTCTGCGATGAGTCGACAAAGAATGTTGTTTTTCTCTGAAGTGATTGAAAAAACCGGAGATTTCGTCTGTTTAACAAAGTGAGCCCCTCGTTGTTTCATGTATCAAGCCGTGTGATAATTAAGATCTACAGCAGACCAGGCAATTTGATACTCGCAACGCAGACTCGAGAACTCTGAAAATCTCCGTCCTTGGACTGAACTGCATATGTAAATCAAATTTAAATCTTTAATTTTCATTTTTTTTTTGTAAATTATTTTGTATTAACCCAGAGTTCTGTATATATGTTCTACCTGTAAATAAATATGTTCCCATGAACCTGAAAGTGGTCCTCTTCTCGAAGCTGTCATAAGTCTAGTATAGGTTGAGACATTACAATATCCATTTTTTTCATTTTGTATAAAGAAATCCCTTAAATTTCTTGTTGCAAGACTATTAATTTTCTATCAAAGATGCCATTATGTTAATTTCTTTTTTATTCAAAAACAAATTTTTACGATAACCATTTAAAAGAATTATTTATCTCATTTTTATCGAAGCATTTTATCTCATTTTAAATTGTTTGTCATCGTCTAGTGGAAAAAGAAACTTTGTTTCAACTAACTATGATTTGCACATCTCATTCTCAATAAAATTAATTCCTTTCTTTTGGAAGTTAAGAATAAAATTTTGTATTATAGCTGTTACCATTCTTTCTGAGTACGAATATTTAAATAAAGTAAATTAACAACATAAAAAAATTGAAATAAAAATTATTTCAAGTTTTCTGCAATTTTATGTTTTTATATCTTTGCCTGTTTTGACTTAAAAAATTAATCGTTGCAATTCAATCATTCATTTCCTAACTTTAAAAATTCAAAAAATAACAATCATAAGGGAAAATGCAGTAAATAAATGAATCATTAGTCCGAATAAAAAATTCTTCATAATGAATGAGTGGATTTAAAAAAAGTAATATAAAAAAAAAAATTTTAAAGTCAATTCTTACTTTTCCCCCCTATTGCAGAAAAGTCCTTTACAAATAAAGTTGAAATTTTCTCTTACATCTGGCGCCATCTATTATTAGATACATGAACTTAAATCTAAAAAAAACCTAAAATTAATTAATTAAATTTAATTAATGAATTAATGTTTGAAAAAACTGTATTAACATAAATTATCATCCACTACAAGTTTAAAAAAAATGTATTTGAATTTGAGTGGATGAATAAAAAAAACATTTATTAACGATTGAAAATTTGAACGAGATATATATATAAGGAGAGTGTGAACTAACAGTAGAAATTGAAAAAGAATTTTTTCCTACCATCTTCACTGTGAGATTTTGAAGGAACGCTTCTGTATCCTTTTAAAAAGTTTGTTAAAATGTTAACTAACAGAGCATTTTCAAGGAAAGATAGCAAAAAAATTAAATTTTGTTCTTTACTGAAAAAGTTGCATACAAATTTTTAAAATTTAAACTCAAAATCAGTTGATGATAAAACTATCAAAATATACATCAGTAAAGATTTGGCTCTAGTTAGTTTGTACTTTTTTATTATTTTAACTGAACAATGGTTGGAATGTTACAAAATTTCAGAATTTTTTAAACCTGGCGGCCGGTGGACGTATATTACTGGAAAAATTTCAAATTACGTTTTATTAATCATTCGTTATTGTTAAAGTAAATTAAAATAACGTTTTGATTAATTCATTATATTTAATACTCATTATAATTATATATATATATCTGTCAAGAAAAAAATCATAAATATTATTACTTAAAATAAATTATTTATGATTTTTTCTTCTGTGTACTATATTATCAAACGAAATATAATGTACTGAACTGGTATGATTTAAATGCTCGAAGAATAAATAATATTAAATGTTTCATAATAAAAAAATATGTATTTCATAATAACAGAAATATCATTTATTTTATGCAGATATTTTGGAAAATTCTGACCAAAAATTTCACTTTCCATTTAATTTAACCATGAATCTCGAATCTATCAGATTATATTTTTACCACCATAGATCTTTTAATATGTTCAACAGTTTCTGCACCTAAAAAAAGAAATAAATAGTTAGCTTTTATTTATATATTTGCTACAAAATGATAATTTAAACAGTAAGAAAAAAAGTACTTATAAATAAATAAATGCAAACCTGCAAGTTGCATCGTCATTAACAGTTCTTCTTTCAATATCTGTAATACTTTTCTCACTCCATTTTCTCCCTGAAAACAATTTTTGAATGCAAACAATTTCATTTATTCAATGAATATTAGCAGCTACAATAATTGAGCCAACTTAATGTTGGTAGCACTGACTTAAGCTTCATGTATATTAGTTAGTTTATATATATATATATATATATATTAGCATTGCCCCATGAAATATTTCGCAATTCTCACAACAACAAAAACTTGAGTCACTTATTACTACTCCAAACGTTGCTTTACCAAATATGGAAATGAGAGAGTGAGATTAATATTAGCACATATGATTCTACAGTTACCCATTTTCAGAAAATAAAACATTTTTAGTTTTATAAAGTTTATTAGCAAAAACAATATGTCCAGAATTAAAGATTTGTGATTTTAAATAATTCACTTTAATTATACAATCTAGCTAAATAAAACAATCATACTTATTCAGGAAGATTACAAATTTTCCCCCTTTACCTTTCATCTGTTAGCCTTTGTTTTTTAAGTATATAATAATGAAAATTTGGAAAAGAAATTGAAAATTAATGCTGTTTTTACCTTCTTTTCATACAATAATGCCATTATTAAGTTTTTAAATTCTGGCGCCATTTGGTGGCTTAAAAAAATCTGGTGACAAAAATGGATTAGTTTTTTATTTATTTAAAAATAATTAATAAATGCTTTTTCTTGACTTTTAACTTTCAAATTTTGGAATAAAATAATTAATTGACTAAAAAAGAAGCATAACTTCAAAGTGTAATAGTTTTAAATTTATGCTGGAATTATATATATAAGGCCCTCCAAAAGTTAAGGAACAACATGTTTTTCGAAGCTCACCATAAAAAAAAAAAGGTCAGTAAAAATAAAATTTACAGTTTATATTATAGATAAAAACGAACTTTATGCAAATTTATGCCGAAACGATAGCTGCCACATTTTTTTTATAGGAAAGAACAGATATATATGAGTGAGAGAAAAATATGCAAATATCAGGCTTTCGTAATTACTCGTGTAACTTCTGTTGATTTGCAACTTTTGTTAGCAGATTCGTTTACAATAGTCAGTGGGGTCCCGCAATGTCTGAGAGAAGCCGTTTGCCCGATTCATTAAGGTTGCGGGCGGACGGATGGATGGAAAGGGGCATGTCCCAGGCTGATGCTGCTAGGCCTCTTAATGTGTCTCTTAGTGTGGTCCACCATCACTGGAATCAATAACAAACCGAAGCTTCTGTATCCAGAAGACATGTTCCAGGTCGACCACGAGCTACAACAACTGCAGAAGACCGTTTCATAGTTCTTTCGACTCGAAGGATAAGAAGCATTTCTGTGGTGCTACTTTTTTGCAGACCACTCTATAATATCAGGGAGAAGAACATCCGCTAGTACGGTGCGAAGGAGTCTTCACAATTCAGGTCTCTATGCAAGGCGACCAGTTGTGCGTGTCCCCCTCAACGGACGGCAGAGAAGAGCCCGCTTATCTTGGGCAAGAGAACACGTTTCCTGGACCAGACAACGATGGGCTCCAGTACTCTTTACAAACGAGTCCAGATTCTCACTGGAGAGCTATTCAGGACGTCTGCTGATCTGGAGGGAACAAAGCACCAGATACCATCAATCCAATACTGTTGAAAGACACAGTTACCGAGGTGGTGGAGTAATGGTTTGGGCAGGAATCTCACTGGGTGGTTACACTGACCGGCATGTGTTCCATGGAGGAACTGTGACTGGTTTGAGATGTCGGGATGAGATCCTTGATCCATATGTCCGCCCATATGTCGTTGCAATTAACAATTTTTTATTTTTATAGATGATAATACACGAAATCACCGAGCTGTAGTTGTTGAGGAATATCTTGAGGGTCTTGGTTTGGAGACAATGGAATGGTCAGCTCGATCTCCAGATCTGAATCCGATAGTGCATCTTTGGGACTATCTTGGTAGATAGGTTGCTGCTTTAAGCCCTTCTCCAAGGTCTTCAAGAGAGCTAAAACAAAGCTTACTCTATGTCTGGTATTCGCTTCCCATTTCGGTAACCGACAACTTAATTGACAGCATGGAAAGTCGAGACCACCAATGTATTCAAGCTAGGAGAGGGCATATCCCTTATTAAAACTCATTTTTGTTATGTTTCTATGAGATTTTAACTACATAAAACTGTGATCATTTATTTTTCCAAGAATGGACTTTTCCAGCGAGATTTTTTTTTTTTTGTTGTTGTAAATCATTTTTGGGTTTTCCTTATGTAAACTTTTATGTTGAAGTCAATACATAATTGTTTTGTGCACGTGTCATCCAAATTTGGTGTTTCTACGTTCATTCATTTGCAAATTAGGTGCAAAAAAAAAAAGCCGGTTGTTCCTCAACTTTTGGAGGGTAGTATATATATGTTACTCATTTATTATATTAGATAAGAAAATTCTTTGTAAAAAGAATTTAAAAATTTTTACTTAAACTTGCTAAAAGAAAATATTATTTTTCTCTAAGATTAATATAAAGAACGTTCTCTCACATCTAGTGATAAACCCCATATCGCTGGTCTTCCAATAAAGGTACTCTTAGCTCCCAATGCCAGGGCGATGAAGACATCACTTCCGCTTCTTATTCCACCATCCAAATACACTTCAACTTTTCCATTTACAGCATCGACTACTTCTTCCAATACTTCTAACTAGAAGAATATTTGTTGCTAAAATCTAAAATTGTTAAATTTCTAGTACATTTTAACATAGTGATTAGCTATACTTAATTCAAGGACGGCAACAGTAATTTCAAGAACACTCGCAAGTTGTTTGTAACTGTACTACTGAGAGGTGTTTATAAACCAATGACTTACTAAATAAAATCAGATAGTAACTTCTCACTACTCAGTGCATTTCTATGTCGCGCATCGCGTATTTTACATGCTTGATTGAAAAAAAAAAAAAAAAGAACACATACAGGAGATTAAAAATTGTTTGTATGTTATTATAAATAGAAAATATTTTACAATGAGAAAGAATAATTCCCTATTTGTAAATTCATTAGCTGAAACTATACCTTGATATTTTATCACATTTTATGGTTTCAAATTGAAATTTTTAGTATGTTAACATGAGAATGAGCAGCTTGGTGGATAACGTTTTGGGTTTTTCAATGTAGGGGAACAGGTTCGAAATCAAATATCTTTTATATAAGCCTAAGCCTTCCCATATAAAGCCTACAATAAATCTATTGTTTCTATTGCTAAAAAAAGATTGTTGCTGATGCAAAGAACTTTTGATGAGAAAAAGTTTTTTGCAAATGCAACGTATTTTATTACTCAGAAAAGATTCTTTTGCTGATGCAACGATTTTATTGCTAAGAAAAACCTCTGCAGATGCAATGAATTCTTTGCTGAGAAAATAAGATGCACCTGTAAATTGTGTAAGGAATTTTAAAATAAAGGTAAGACTGATAATTCGTCGCTGACAATCAACGGGAAAACTTTCTAGAAAGTTTTTTGGTTGAGTTCGGAAAGAAGAAAATGATACTTTTCAGGCCAACATCACACGAGTTGTTCAAAACCGTGGTATATAATATTGGTACCGTGTATAGCAGGCTTCTTGGTGTGCAACTTGGTAACTCTGGTCTATTCTATGTCTGCCTTTCTATAACAATAATATATTACTACATTATCAAATAACTATCTTAAATTTAATTCTGAGTATTATGTTGTAATAATGTGTGCCATTTAAATAGTACTGTATATTGCCTTTTGAATTAAAACCAGGAACTATAGTACAATATTTTTAATTTGGCCATAAGAAAAGTAATTTTTAATATCAATAAGATGCCACCATAATTCGATGCAATTATTGCTGACTCACCACATTTAGCAGCTACTTTGGCGTCCTCACATGTCAGTGAAACCAAGAGATTCAATGGACGACTATGACGAAATGACTACTGCTATGACAATGAGTTTAAGATTTCTCGCTTCTATAGATAGTCAAGCTTCCTAGGAGTGTTTTTGGGTTTTCTCTTATGCAACACACAAATACAGGGCAGCTAACCATAAGAGTCCTTCCAGAAGGCAATGTACTTCGTTCATCACACGTCGGAAACGTGTTCATAGCATATATACGTAAGTGTAACACGATACCCACACTCAGTAGTGTATTTGTTTATATTTCTACATTTTATTTTATGCTGTAATATCTTATTTCTTACTTGTAACAATCGATAGTATTTCAATTGTTTTATAACATTTAGCACATAATGATCTCATCCCCTCGAAATATCATCTCGTTGGCCTATAACGCGAGCACAATGATTCTCTCTGGATGGCTGCGTTATAATTGTGCCGAATCATGTTTGGGAGGAAAAAAAAAAAAGAAAAAAATCAGCGTGAAATATTTTGTAACTTTTTAAGAAAGTAAAAATTCAGCCTTTCGATTGTGTAAGCAATTTTTCATTGTTTAGAAATTAATTAAATAAATTCGATGTCATACGTAAAAATAAATATGCTTTAAACTATTTCTTTCTTTCTGAAATTCGAGAACTAAACTCATATAAAATTAAATAAATGATTTTAAAAAAATTCATGTGTTTAAAATTATTCTCAAATTACATTCCAATGTTTACTGACTTACTGTCGGCACGACTTTTTCAATAAGACGACCACCATGATTCGATACAATTATTGCTGACACACCACATTCAACAGCTGCTTTGGCATCGTCACCTGTAAGACAAAAAACTTTTTATACTTTTCTGTTAACTCAGGACCCTTCACAAAACTGCTACCAAATTTAAAAATTTTGAGGGTATATATATATATATATAACCAGATGCAATATGATAAGTAATTACTACTAATTAATACTTGTATACTCAAATCTGATTTTGCATTTTTTATTTTGCGCAATATGTGAAAAATTCGTACATAAAAAAACCTTAATATGAATAAAAATATTAAGATCAAATTCAATTTTTTTCTTAAATCTTTATACATATAATTTGGAAAACGAAAAAAATCAAAGAAATATTTTAAAAAATATTATGTTTTAAGCATAAAGGTTACTTATAAAGTTTAGAATTTGCTGTTATGCGTTTTGTTTTCACATTAATCTAAATAAACAAAGTAAGAAAAAAAGTATAAGCAAATCACATGCAAACAATAAATTATATTCGTCAGTTATCGTTCAAAACTGAAAACTAAAACAGATTTCCAAATGATTTCACAAAAAAAAGCACAAGAAAAAAATTGAATAAAAAAAGCATGTGAAAGAAATTTAAAAAACAGGAGGACTAGTTTGCTGAAGTTTTAAAAGAGTTCGCCAGGACCAGGCCCTGTTTTTGCTTATTAAGATTACTCAAAGGTCTGTCCATCTCTTAGAATTTCGGAATGAAGCGTCTGTAACAAGAAAATGTTTGCAGGAATGACTGAACTTGTCTTACTTTCTTAGGAGACATCTCCCTGATAATTGAAGTTTTCTATGGATCAACTTCCACTCCTGCATTAGTGACGAAATATCCGAGATATTTCATTTTGTCGCAAGCAAAATTGCGCTTGCTGCGATTTGCATGCAATTTAAATAATAAAAGTCTTTCAAACACAGACTTAGGCCATCCATGTATTTCTCAAAAAAGTCTCTGACAGTATTATATTGTTATTAAGGTATGGAAGGACGAGAATGTCTTTCAGGCCAATTAACCTTTCTACGTTCTGTCCAAAAGTTTGTCAAGTTCCTTCATTAGAACTTTTTTTCTTCGAAGTGGCAATCTATAAGGAGGCATGGAAACGGGAGTGCTATCTCGGGTATTGATGCGGTGTTTAATAAACGAAGTAGGCTCGCCCCTCCCGTTCAAAGATCGATTTATAGTCCCTTAACAGTTTAGCCAGTTCACTTCTTTGCTCATATGCTAAATATTTGCTTTCTTTTTCTCGCAACGAGCATGTGTTTTCCTCTGTGATCGTTTGATCTTAAAGTTCTCGGAGATTTGCTAATTCAAGAAAATTATATTTACCGCATAGAGTATCGCAAAAGAACCACTTGCGATATTTCAGGTTTAGTACAATAGCGATATTTCGATTTCCTTTGGCATAAGGAAAAGCAATTAATAACAGTAAGTAGAGTCTTTTCAAATTCTGTCCCTTCTCTTTGTAGAAGGCGGTATAAAGTCTCTCCTGTGACAGATTGTGCTGCTGTCGGCCCATACTATTCCCCAAATACCGTTTACAGCTAGCTTTAACATTGCAATTTATTTGGATTTGATGAACCCTAGTGCAATTCAGGAAAATTTTTTGAGTCTATTCGCTTAGAGATTGAATCTTGGATATCTGGTCTTGGTAATTCCTGGCTCACGATAACAACATGATTCTGCTGATTTCTCTGTCTTGTGCTCATGTTTTTCTTTATCATTCCTATGAGACAGTGAATTCTTTTTTGAATTATAAGATTTAGCAACTTCTTCCCTTGGATTGAAAGTCTTTTTGAATGAAGTATTTGTGTTAGACTAGTGCAGTATGCATCCAATCTATCAGCTAATTGACTTGATGAGCCTCATTCAGGCCAGTCGTCTAAAAATGGTTTCTGACCTCGGTTGGTACATATCTTAATTTGGTCAGCAATAACTAAATATTTTTATTTCGTTGTAGACTTTAATTCCGGTGTTTTCTATGCCTATTCTTGCTTTTCTGTGCTTTCTTATACTGATAAAAAGTTTTTTGTATTTTTCAGCATTAAGCTTGAATCTTTTCCAATAACATTTCTTTGATATGCACATACATAGCATTGCGCTTTTTCTTAGCAATGCGCTTAGATACATCACTTAGCAAATACCTGATAAATTAAGCAACCCCTTTAGTATCACGAACTTTTAAAAATTTAAGCTGCCTCTCAAATGGATTGAGAAAAATGGCTATATCATCCACCTTTGGGTTAAAATTAAGAATACGTTTTTTTTTTCATTTCAAATTGCTCAGATTGATTAGTAACATTCGTACGAGAAGCACTACTCTTTTGAGATTTGTCGTCGCAATTTTTCTAATTTAGAATTCAAACTAATAAGCTGTAAGATTTCAAAATCATAAATCAGGATGACTAAACGAATTATTCGATTAAGGGTGAATCGGCAATCAAAAGCAAATTGATCTGGAAGATCAAGATTTTCTTACGTTAGAATTTACTAAAAATGATACTTATTTTCTGTTAATCATTCAAGAACTGCTTTTCTCCGTACTCAGCTGCAATTTTGGGAGCCATTTTTTTTTTTTTTTTTTTTTTTTTTTTGTCATGGGATTTTCAAACATAGAATGATCAATAAGGGGACGTCAATGCTTTTAAATTTTATCTTTAATTATATATTCACGAGCATCCATGGAGACGATACACAAGAACAAAATAAACATAGGAAAGACTTTTACATAAACAAAAGAAGATATTCCATGAAAATTACGATCGCGCTTCAGTTCATTACATAATTTCACCATCTCGGTTTTTATAGGTGACGCCAGCTGTCCACCACAATAAAATAGTCCAATTGGTGGAGCTGGTTTGGTTTATCACAGTTTTTATACATCTATTCTTAAATAAAAGCGAGTTGCATTCGTCAAAAAATTATGCATCAAGAATAATGAGTTACCTGATAAAATGCCTTTTGCGATTACGGGTAGTTTCGAGTTTTTTATTACCCATTTTAAATCTTCAAAAGTCAGAGAAGCATCTGAAATCAAACGTGGCAAAGATGGGAGATTGGGCAACCTGAAAAATGTAACAAAAAATTTTTTTTTGTAATAAATATTAAAGTAATTTAAATTTATTTCATATAAAAGATTTCAAATCAATGACATTTTAATTATGTTAACCATTGGACATTAGCAGGAACAGTTTCAACTTGAAAATTTGAGCGTTAAATTTTTTTTTTATATTACACTGATTGGTATCGAATTCCTCCTGTAAAAAAATCGTTGATAGATCTCATTTCATTTTACCAAATTCAAATATAGTATGACAATCAAATCGCACTATCAGATGCAATTTATTTTGAAGCAGTGATAAGTTAGAATAGTAGTAGATGTAACAATGACACTGATAAGTTTTAATAAATTTTGTGATTTCTGAGATTTGTCAACTTTTTATCTTGACAATTAGGCGATTTTTTTACTAAATGCAATTTCCAACTGCTTCAAAATAAGTTTTTATACTTAGGTTTTCCTGAACTTTCTTTAAAAATTGTTTATCTTGTTCCGAAAATCATCGATTCGCTAGTCAATTTCAAGGTAAATTGCATAATCCATTGGTAAAGAGAAGTTGTGGCATTCGAAAAGAAAGTGCATATAGGTTCTACAGTACAATGTTAATTGGGAATATAATTTTTGATCTGATTAAACAATTTATTAAAAATAAAGGAGGTGAAAGATTTGTCCATTTCAAAAAAGATCCAAACTCAAAATGAAAGAAGGTATTTTTGTTGAGCCTAGAGTGAAGCAATTGTCCCAAGAAACTAATTTCGAAAAAAAACTGTTGAGAAAGTTGTAGGGCAATGGGATGCAAAATTCTGAATTGGAATAAATATTTCTGAAATTTCATTTCCATCGCTTCCGCTTAGAATTTTCTCAGATAACATAGGAGCAGTTTTTGATGAACACAAAGGATAACTTAATTCCACTAAGATATGGCTGGAAAAGGAAAAAAAGATTAACAAATGGAATGAAAATAAGTCAGCGAATTTTTGTTAGAATCTATTACGGTAAACACAAAAAGCCTAAAGCAACAGGCAAAATTCAAAAAAATGAATTTTTGTTGTTAATGTTAATAAGATAGTTAAAAATGTTTTTTTGTAATGTTTCTATTTTTATATATATAGATTAATGTCAATCAATGTATTCACTATTTTGTATTAATATAAAACAGTCTTTCTTAAAAATCGTACTTACTGGTGAAATTTGGATTTCATATTTGTGTACAGATCTCATAATTTTCTACTAAACCATAAATATAATTAGAAAAATTATAATTATTTTATAGATAAATAGATACAATTTATTAAAACCTCACATATATTTTACATCACTTAAGTACCCTATGCATAGCCAATGACATAGGGTTACTTATAGATAATTGGCATTGAACGAAATACTCAATACATGGTTAAGAATAAAATTAAACATTCATGTTTTTAATATTAAAATTTTCATTTTTATTATGTGTGGAAGTATACAGCTAACAAAATGTAAAAGTTGATTTTAGTATTGAAAATGGCAATGAATTCTCCCGCTAAAAACAAACAAAATTCGTTTCAAAATTGTTTTCTTTAAAAATAAACATAAATTTGTTTCGATCGTTTGCATTTTCTATTTTTTTTTGTCGAATATTCTGGTCAAAATATAAATAGCACACATTAAAAAAAGTATTTTAATTAATAACCTTCGTTATCGTTTGCCTTTTTCTTTCATCAGAATCGAATTACTATTTTTTTAAATTTATTTTTACAGTCTATAAAATTTCACAATTTATGCTAGTGTTATAATTCTTTTTTAATATAAAAGATGAAATAATTTTTAATGTCTTTTATTTAGAACAAATTATAATTTAATTTATATATGCACATTGGTAAATATGAATTCTGTAGCATATTAGAGAAGGCTGTTGTAAATTCATTCAGATGATATACAGCGGCTCCCAAAAGTTTTCGTACACTTACGAATTTTAATGAAATACTGCTATAGAAATAATTAAAAATTAATATTTCAGATTGGGAATTTTTTCATATTAATAACTTTATTTATTTTTTAATTATTAATTACATTAAATATTTTAAAAAGACCTAATAAAAATTTCTCAAAAATCAATTAAAAACAACAAAAATTTATATTACAGATGTCTTCGTATACTTAAAAAAATATTTGTGTAATATTTACTTAGGAGACACCATTTCGAAGAATTCTTCTGGCATGACATTCATCCACAATCCGGTAGATGTGGAATCTACAGTAACGACTATTGCGGAAAATCCAAAAGATTCTGCTTTCTTGATTATGTCCCAGGTAACAGAACGGTCTTTATGGATGTAAGTCTGCATCCAAAGCGTAGGACAATCTTCTTTTAAATTTGACACTTCTGTGGCTATTTCTTCAATAGAGCAAGAAGCTGTACTACTAAGAACGAAGATACATTTTTCCTTGCAACAACCTGCAGTGTGGAAAATACATAAGTAATGCCAAATTTGAAATATATATCTATATAGATTCTTTAACAAAATAAAATCAATGTAAAAGAGTACAACCCAATATTTTGACTTCCTTTGGCAGCATCTGCAGCGAAAAAAGAAAAGTGTTCCGAGACACACGTAGAAATACTTACATGATGTCTGCGAATTACTGTACGCATTACAAAATTATATATACTATCAGAACCAGGCATACGTTGTCCTGCCAAAAAAATGCATTGTAGAAAGTTACATATCGCGAATATATTCTCCATGTTCCAATATGCATGCATACTAATTTTCATGGATATCGTTTGAACGGTATATAAGATGAAATGCTGCAGCATCGTTTGGTGGCAAGTAACAATAAAGTGGACAGCGTGAACCTATTTTCCATACTCGAATACATATTATTACCAATGTTCTTAGCTATTGGTTGAACGGCATAGAAGTTGATATACTTCAGCACCATCTGGTGGTGACTTGCAACAAAGGGGATAGCATTTTTTTCCGTTGTATTATCTTTATACTTAAATACCTATACATTTTGTGTAAAAAGTACCAGAAATTAATAATTTAAAACACGCGCATCAAAAGATATAACTACATTTTTTTTTCATATGTTGGCAGCACAGCATTGAGTTACCTCGCGGAATTTGAGTGCGATCTATAACCAGTGTTTTGATAATAGTTATAGTATTTTCATAATCAGACATTTTGAGTGCTATGCGATTTTTACAATTGAAAAATTAATTGAATAGAAATTTGAAGTACATTTTGTGTTTCAAATGAAATTTCGGTAAAATCGCAGAATAAGGGCTGTTGGTATTTGGCATTAAAATTCTTTTCGCCAAACTCCGCCAAGTAACTGGTTGCAACTGTAAGTGAAGTGAATTATTGTAAACAATAAAAAAAAACCCGGACTGCCACATTTAGCAACTTATCACTCAGTTGGAGTCACAAAAAAGTCATCAAATACCAACGGCTCCTATTTTTGGCAATTTTTCCGAAATTTCATGTGATATGAAATTTTGTTATTAAAAAATTATGTCCCTACAAATGTTGCAAAAGACCCTACGGTAAATAGCGTATGTCAAAAAAATCCAAGAATATGAATTGCATGAAGTATTTATAGAAGTCCAAAGAAGTGATAGTATTATTTTGATCGACTTTCAACTGCTAAGACCGGCGACAACATCGACAAAATCAAGAAGTTGGTGGTAAAAAATCGTCATATAGAATTGTCTCAAAAGACGAACGTATCTGTTAAGTCCCTTCATAGCATTGTGCGTGATATTTTGGGCATGAAGAGTTCAATTTTTTCCACTTTCATGAGATGCAGCAATTGTCACTGACCAACCATCGACCGTAATCACCTAACATGACACCACGTGAATTTTACTGTTCAAAATTACGTCCGAATGGTGACTTTGGTGACTTTTTTCTGGTGCTTTTATGGCAAATGTAGTAACCAAGGTTTCTTGTATTGTTTGCAATTCACTTCACTTACAATCGCAACCCATTACTTAGCAGACTTTGGCGAAAATAATTTTTGACGCCAAATTCCAACGACCCCTTTTCTGCGATTTTACCAAAATTGCTACTTCGTAAATTTGTTTAGCCACGAATTGAAGTCATAAAAGAAAATTCGCTGAAAGAACTGAAGACTAGAACTCAATTAGCATACGAAAAATGTATGGACGATTGGATCAGCTGTCATAGTTTTATTGCACTCGATGTGTAAATAGAGTTTTGTGTGGTTTATTTATGTTTTACTTAATGTGTTTATTTATTAATTTAATAGTATTTATTTGAGCGTTTTGAGGACTTTATTTTTATTTTTTTAAATTTATTTTATTTTCGTGTTTTTATTAACAACTCAAGATACTTTTTATACAGAATGTGCTATAATTATAGCCACAAACAATAAAAATGTCATGGCATAATAATCTTTTAGTTCAGAGATTTTATTTTAAATAAACTGATAGCGAAATAAATCAATAAGGAATAAGCAGAATAAAGTAATAAATAAACATCAGTTTTAATCATTGAACTGAGAATTATCTTATGTAAATATACGAATTGTAGATAGGCTGTTAAAAAACTTTTTAGCTCCGTCATTCATGTATGTACTTAAGCAACTAAACTTTTTCAAGGACAATTAAAATAATTACATGTAAAATTCTCTTGAAAAAATTTTGGTACTTACGTATTAACGCCACCGCAGCAGAAATTGCGCTAATGCGCCAATAAAGAGCTGCCAATGGGCCAAAATAGAGACTGTTTTGAATCTATGTTAAACTCTATATCGGCCCATTTTCCACCAAAACCGATTGACTACTTTGTTTTTAAATAAAATGTTTTGGGATTTTGAAAGTGTTTTGAGTTTAAATAAAGTGTTTTATATATTTTATGATTTGTCGCAAAAATTTTAGGTGTTGATTGGCGGCACTTAAAACCGCCAAATCTGTAGCTGCGGTGGCGTTAATACGTAAGTACCAAAATTTTTCGTTTTTATGTCGGACAGCGCTGCATTGCCCGTTGGACATTCCAGATTTAAAACAAGGGTTTTAAAACAAAATCCAGAAATGAAACAAACCTCAAAATTTCACTGATCTGAAAAAAGAAATTTATGATTAATTAGAAATCGCAACGAATACTTACCTCTCACAGTGGCTAGTTCGGCTTCGGAATGAGCTAAAACAGTGCACAGCGGTTGGAGAAATTCCTACTGGGCAAGATACAGGACAGCACAGTACGTCGCATTTATGTTGGTTTTTGAAACGTCACGCAGAACACGGGGACGGATTTTATATCTGGGAAGCAATAAAGTGGAATTTAATTAAAGAGGATAAAATGTGATATTTTTAAATTCTACTAATGCCTTATAATGCTTTTTTATAATGTTGTATCAGGAATTGATATCATTTTAGCCATATCATTAAAATAAAAGATATTACAAAATAGTAGAATTTTTTTTTCTTTTTAGTAATCAATTTTTTTGCATTGTTTTTTTTTCTTTTTGAATAAAAAAAAAAAATTCTTTGCAAAATCATCTCAAGTAAGACACGTGCTGCCTTCTCATTCCTTTCGTTTTCATTCATAGAAAAACAATTTTTATTTTACTTAAATACAACTATTTTATTTCCCGGAAAACAATTAATTGCCTGTATAAGCAAATATTAATTTTGTTTTTAAAAAATCTCTTGAAAATTATTTGTGTGTTTTTTGCGGCAAACTCGCAGAATAGGGGCCGTTGTGATTTGGCTTAAAAATTTCTTTTCGCCAAAGTGCGCCAAGAAAAGGAGTGCAATTGTAAGTGTGAAATGCAGTAAGTTCCATTAAAATAGTTCACATATTTATTTTTTATTCGCTAACTTTTTTAACTCACCACAACTCTAACCTGATTTGTGACTTAGTAGTAGCATGCGTAACTAGAAGGGAAGTCTATCCGGATTCGATTTCAGCTAATGGCGTGCATTACAGTCATTACTTTAAAAGGAATAGACTCTGTGGAGATTGTAATTGTGTGTGAGGACACACTGATGGAATTTTTCGGAATTTTTCAAATTTTCTTTTTACAAAGAGTAGTTACATCAGAAAATCCTACCCCTTTATACTTATAAATAGCAGATCTTATTAGAATATTTAAAAGACCAAGTTTTGATAAGAAAAAAAAAGACGAAATTTTAAAATTGCCTACTTATGACATATGAATAGAATTATAGAATTAATATTATTATTATTATCATTTGTTATAAAAGTTATTAAAAAAAATTAGAACAATTCATGTTTTGATTAAAGCTATGTAGGATTTTTTTCTGCTTTTACCTGCTAAATGCATCTTCGTTGTGCTTCGGAGTTGACGTCGAACAGGCTCCAGCAGAAAAATAAAGCTTTGCATAGTAATCCAGTGATTCTTCTAAAGCGCACTTTTCAAAGTCTCGTAGAGTCTTCAGTTTATCAATTCTTCGAGCAATATCCAATTTTTTATTGTATTGAGAAGACATTTCACTAATACTTAGTCAGTGTTCCTTGAAAGAGCTGTAAAATAATGTAAGGAAATAACCTTATTCAATTCCTTCTATTAGTTCACACTCTCCCTATATATATCTTGTTCAAATTTTCAATCGTTAATAAAATACTTTTTACTTCATCCACTCAAGTTCAAATACATTTTTTTTTGAACTTGTAGGGAGGACACTTGCTGTTAATACAGTTTTTCAAATATTAATTCATTAATTAAATTTAATTAATTAATTTTAGTTTTTTTTAGATTTAAGTTGTATGTATCTACTAATAGATGGCGCCAGATGTAAGAGAAAATTTCAACTTTATTTATAAAGCCTGCATTATAGTGAAAAAAAAAGGAATTGACTTAAATTTTTTTTTTTTTTATTACTTGATTTCTTTATAAATAAGAATAATTAGTGAAAGAAATGAGTGCATCTACTAAATAAGTAATACAATTGGTAATAAACTTTAATAAATTTAATTTAATGGAAATCTTACAAATGAAATATAATGTTATGAAAATTTCTAGTAAATATGCAAATAATTGCTTATTTTTTAGTAAATTGGTAGTTTTAATTTATTTGTTTGATTGAAATCATTTATAGCCCGGAGCTCGATGCCACAAGTTCCGGGTTCAAATCCCGGGGTGCCATAGATATTTGTAGGGCTTCGGAATCCATTTTAAACAGTAGGTTCCGGTCTAATATGACTGTAGAGCATTGGGCGTAGGGCTGACAACGCTACCCCGTAAAAAAAAACTTCCTTGACTATGATTATGAACAGTTACAGCAAAAAGAACAACGAGAAAAAAATACAACAACAACAACAAAATAATACAACAAAACATGCTGAAACAGAGTTCATTAATCCAACAATAATGCCAATGTGCAGATCTTTTAGCCACTAAAAGTGTTACCAGGTGCACCACGGAGAGGTAGATCTTCTGCGCACCCTAAATTAATCTAATATTGAAATAAAATTTTAAGGAAACAAAGAAATAGTTGAAGAATTGCTGATTTTAATTATTTCGATAAATACATTAAAATGCCAATATCGGAAATAGACGAAAAAAATAATATCATGGATAAAATTGATGATAGAAAATATTCACATTTCATTTAATGAAATTACAAAAGAATTATATCTTGAAAAAGTGTGGATGTGTAAACGATATAATGGGACATTTTTTAAAAAGACGAGTCATTCTTTTATTAGCACTTTTTAAACAACTTTAACAGCCTTTTAAAGAAAATTTCTGTTATCCTTAAAGATAAAATTGTTGAATGAAAATTCAAATATTCAAAATGTTACTTTCCACTGACATTTAAATTTTTTTATAATACCACGAGGTCCTGCTACATCTATTTATATTTAATATTATCAAGAGATTACCACGAGGTTCTGCTATATTTATTTGTATTTAATATTATCGAGAGATTACCACGAGGTCCTGCTATATCTATTTATATTTAATATTATCGAGATTTACCATGAGTTCCTGCTATATCTATTTATATTTAAAATTGTTAAGAGATTACCACTAGGTCCTGCTGCATCTATTTATATTTAATATTATCAAGAGATTACCACGAGGTTCTGCTATATTTATTTGTATTTAATATTATCGAGAGATTACCACGAGGTCCTGCTATATCTATTTATATTTAATATTATCGAGAGATTACCATGAGTTCCTGCTATATCTATTTATATTTAAAATTGTTAAGAGATTACCACTAGGTCCTGCTGCATCTATTTATATTTAATATTATCAAGAGATTACCACGAGGTTCTGCTATATTTATTTGTATTTAATATTATCGAGAGATTACCACGAGGTCCTGCTATATCTATTTATATTTAATATTATCGAGAGATTACCATGAGTTCCTGCTATATCTATTTATATTTAAAAATTGTTAAGAGATTACCACTAGGTCCTGCTGCATCTATTTATATTTAATATTATCGAGAGATACCTTTCCACCATATAAATTGCGACACGAGTTCTGTCAAAAAGCTAATCAGCCAGGGCATGATTAGTTCTTTCGTGAAAAAAATAGCATTGCCGACGTTATAAATGAATCCATCAGAAATTACTTTTAAAGATTTTAATAATTTTGGTTTACAAATTGCATTATGGTTAAGTAAAGAAACTTGAACACAACATTAAGATTAACAGCACATTTATTGTTCCTAATTATAATCTCAACTCACTTAGCTACATACCATAACTTTACCACAATCCTCAAAGTTTGGCAACCAATTTATAATCCTAATTATCTGAACAAATACTAGCCAAATTCTGAATGGCGCCATGGCTGAATGTTTATAATCAATTAAACAATTCTCAAAAACAACCTGCTACATCAGCATGCCTGTGCGACTTAGAACAATTTGAACTTCTTTCTTCGAAATTTGAACATAAACAAAAAGTTCCTTGTTGATGTTGTGTTCACCGCATTTCTAAGTCACCTGGTCACTCTCAGTACAACTTTGAGTGACCAGGTGTCTTTAAGAAATGCGTTGTAATTAATTAACTGTTGTTAATTAAACATTAGTTAACTTAGTTATTAAAATTAACAACATTGTAATTAGATTTATTGATCCTCATTGCAATCTTAGCTAACCTAGCCAAATGCAAGAACTTGAAAACTGAAGCATCAAAGTTTGACATCACATTTATGATCCTAAATACAATCTGAAATCACAGCAGCCAAGCTCAGCGTTGAAAGTATACAATGAGAAAAAACAATCAAAATAACCTGTCACATCATCATACCCTGGGCGACGCACAACAATACTAGTGGCCGTTTAATATCATGTCAATAATTTATGATCATACCGTTTAATATACTGAACATTACAGTACGAACCAAAAGTCTGACTGTAGAGCGACAAACCAAGCCAAACCAAAAGTCGAATATGAATATAATTTATGAATAACATTTAAATAAATGAACGACATAATTGTAATTAGTTTTCTTAGCAATCTGAACACATTTTTGATTAAATGTTTAATTAAAACTTTCTTGTTTAACTTAGGAGCACTTTCTGGTTTCTTAAAATTTCCTTTTGGTTTTTTTGCTGTTCTCCAAATTTCTTAAGTTGTCCTGGTGGCAAAAAGTTAAATTAACCAAATCATAGTCTAAAGTTCACTTTCTCAAATACTGGAAAAGTATTGCCCACTTATGGCTTACTTACTTATATTTTTTCAATTCGAAATTTTTCTGTATTACGATTTATGAATACAATTATTTAATAATAGACTGTCTTAAATGCTGCAATCAACATCACAATATTTAATTGTTGTTAGATAACGGAAAATATTTTTAAAACAAGTTCATAAGAAAAGTAACGTTTGTTTTTATCAGTATTAGAAAATACTTTACTTTTAAGTGACAATATTGAAATTTGGGTTTTCAGAACTCACATTAAAAACTGGTCTGGCTACTTGAGAAATAAAACGCTTTCTGCCAAAAAATAAATTGGTTTATCAATAAAATACTTTGTAATCATTTCTTGCAAAAAAGTAACAAGAAATGATAATTTTCTTTATGCCACATTTTAGATTAAATTTATATATGTCACCTTTTTAATTTAATCATAATACGTCATTCAATTACAATGGCGAGATTTTATTAAACAATTTTATTGACCCTTTATTCTTGTAGCCTTGATTTCAAAAATATCTTTCTTTAATACCTTTTGAATTGATAATTTGTTTGAGGATTTTAATGTGAAATTAAGAAGCCCTTATTTTTATATATTGGGGCTTTGAATTGTATCTATTCATCAATAGAAGGAGGGAAGGGGGGCGGAGTATCGTCTTAATGAAGAACTTACAAAAGCATCAGCCCTCATCTGCATATGATATAGAAAAAACTGATAAGTCAATCAAGTAGCACGATATCTCCTTTGAAGTTTTTCATTTTCTGAAGAATTTTAATATAGCGTATGATTTATGATCATACCGTTTAATATACTGAACATCACAGCTCGACCCGTAGAGCGACAAACCAAACCAAACCAAAAATTGATATGCCTTTAATTTATGAATAACATTTAAATAAATAAGAGAACATTGTAATTACAAAGTTCAATTCAGGTTCTACAGATAATGCCACATATCTTAACTTTATTATAGTCACTGTCCTTACAATTAAGTTGTTTTTATGTTAAAATATGAGTACAATGTAGATCTAGCGTATTCCTAGTAGTGTATTCTGGGAAACGTCTAATACGGCAAAATGATTTACCAACAGGGCCTTTAGTCTAGCTTTCAGTAGAGTAGTTTCTTAGAGTTCTGCAGTGGAACGCATGTGGCTTTTTTAAAACAAAGAGAGAAGAGTATGGCTCCTGACCCTCTCTGTCTCCTGTGTGATAACCAGGGAAGAAATGGATATATACCTCACCTTCTTCCTTCCTGTTCTTCACTACCTCCTGTTTCTTTATGGAAGAGTTATTGGATTGCCAGACTTAAGTTGATGGATTAAATGATGTCATTTGTTTCTATTTGGTTCTTTGTATTTTTGATATCTAAAAATACAAAAAGAACCAAAAAAACCTCAAACTTTACAGGTTTTTTGGTTCCTGTAAACTTACCGTTGGAAATTTAAAAAAATGTTAAAATATTATTTCAAAATTTTATCTTTATGCTGCACGTGTGTATTGAGTTCAAACGAAATACCCAGCGACAAGTAAACCAACTAAGATAGACTTACAAAAATTTAATGTAGAAACTTGAGAAACGGTGGTGTACCGGATGACATCAAAGAGGTAGTCTAAAGAGTGTTCATCACGTTAATCATCACGTTAGTGGATAAAAAAGGTAAGGGATATAATAAGAGATAGAATTAAAAATCTTTGTAGAAACCGAATTAATAATTAACTGTTAACTATGGTACTGATTAGGTTTTCATTTATCGAGGCAAATTTTTTAAAAATACAAGTCGCCTGAAAAATGTTTCTTGTGTTTAAAGTAAATGTAGGTTTTCACTACGTTACATTAACAAATTTTTACAAATAATTAGGCTTCAAAAAGTTCATTAAAACTCAAAAAGCATTTTGTAAATTTTATGCCACGGCAAAATATAATAAAACTTTATTAGTACATGAATCGTAAAAACAGAGCAAAATCCCTACGTTTTATACAGATCTATTTTTAATTATGCTGAGATGAGAATTACAGGCTGTGACTTGTAATTAATTTTCAAAAAGAAATAAATACATAAATCGTAATTCTAAATTTCACATGTGTTGCCTATTGTGATTGAATTTGATTTTAAGATTAACTTTAATTTTTTGTATTTTCCAATCATTACTATGTACAAATATAGCACCACATATTTGTTAAATGGAGGTATGTAAGATACTTCACTGAATATTTTTTCTGCTTGTGTCAAATCTTATTTACTTGAAAGTATTTTTAAATTTCAAATCGTTTTCGATCGTAAACGCTAATGAGCATTGAGGTAATTAGGAAATACCAATCTCTGGCATGTGGTTAATACATAAGTACCATTTGTATAAACATAAAAAGTTTGCCATTTCTCAATAATATTTTCAGTGATTTCACTACCTTATTAAAATGGTGTTCATTAACAATAATTTCATGCGTACATATTTTTCCCCTTAGAAATTAGCATTTTTTCTTACTGAAATCGAAACAAAAATTATTTCCATGCACATTATATTTTTTAGTTTAGGGTAAGACTCTGAAATTTTTAAAAACCATATTTGTTTTTCTTTTATTTACTCTTTGCTAAATTACATTACTCTTCCATATACATTATTTGTTTATCCATTACT
>BPLR01013280.1:0-41679 GCA_021605095.1 Caerostris extrusa | reverse complement strand
GGAGTACCTGTAATAGATTTTAGGCTATCAATATCTGAGGAAAGGCTTACAACCTCAACTCAAAAGATCCAAAGCTATCATAGATTATCCATTACTTAGAAACTATACACAATTACGTTCCTTCTTATGAATGATCAATTTTTATCGTAATTATATAAATAATGCCGCAAAACTCAAGCCCTCTACATGAACTTTTGAAAGGATCTACAAAAAAAAGGATCGACGCAAAATAATACCATGGACCGATGAAACTAGACAAAGTTTGAAAAATGCAAACAAGTTGCTCAAACAGGCGTTAATGGAACATCCCAACCTCGGATTTACCCTCTGGCACTTCTCACAGATGCATCTGATTGGGCTATTGGATCAGTTATTCAACAAAAAAGAACCAAATGGATGGAAGCCAATTGCATTTTTTTAAAAAAACTTAACGATGCTCAGAAAAATTACAACGTTTACGACAGTGAACTTTTTGTTATATATTTATCCATTAAACATTTTAAGCATTTACTTGAAGGTCGAGATTTCGATATTTATACTGGTCATAAGCCGTTAATATTTGCTTTTAAGATAAACAATGATAAAGCCTCCCCCAGACAAAGCTAAGACACCTACAATATATCTCTGAATTCTCTACTAACCTATACCATATCAGTGGTCGAAACAATGTGGTAGCAGACATACTGTCTAGAATTGAACATCGATTCACCTATTGTTGATTATGACTTGATAGCTGATGCACAAATTAATGATGATGAACTGCTACAATTGAAATTACATTCCAAATCATTACATTTTAAAGAACACCAATTGCCATCAGGAAAGCTCTTGTATTGTGATACCTCTACTTCAGTATCAGACCATTCATACCACAAAATTTTTCGAACGACAATATTTAATACAATTCACAGTTTAGCTCATTCTGGAATTCGAACACTGTAAAAGAAATAACTAAAAGATTCATTTTGGCCAAATATGACAAAAGATGTTAAACAGTGGGACTCAAACTTTGCATCAACTGTCAGAAAAATAAAATAACTAAACATGCAAAATCAAAATATTCACAATTTCAAGCACCAGATGAGATTTAGTGTCGTTCATATAGATTTAATTGGACCTTACTCACCTTCAATGGATACACACACCGCTTGACGTGTATTGATCGGCCGGCCTCTTGGATGGAAGTGGTACCGTTACCAAATATCACTGCAGAAAGTATAGCAAAAACTTTTTATGAGCATTGATTACCCGATTTAGTGTACCTACTTGTGTCATTACTGACAGAGGCACTTAATTTATTTCAGAACTATTTCGAAGTTTAGCTGCGCTATGTGGTGTTAAAGTAAATCATACATCTTCTCTACCATCCTCAGAGTAATGGAAAAGTTGAACGTCTTCACCGTACTTTGAAAACAGCTATTAGATGTCATAACAACGTTCGTTGGACGGACACATTACCAACGGTTCTTATGGGTTTGCGAGCTGCTCTACATGAGGACTGTAAGTATACAATATCTGAAATGGTTTATGGCAAAACTATTAAATTACCAGGCGAATTCTTGAAGAATCCAGATTGCCAATATCTGATGATAATTTTGTAAGCAATCTCCGAAAACAGATGGCCGACTTAAAACCATACCAATCAAAAACAAATACAAACAAAAGATCTTCATTCCAAAAGATTTGTACACATGCTCACATGTGTTTCTGCGAATTGACAGAGTTAAAAACCTCTTTAGAACCCCCATATGAAGGACCCTATTTGGTATTGCAAAGATCCCCGAAAACTTTCTTCTGTCAATTAAAAATAAACAAGTTAATATTTCCGTGAATAGATTAAAACCGGCATATGTGTTACAACCTAATGAACTTCTGAATCCAACGTCATCACATGATCATACATATGTGTCGAGTGAGCAAGCATTTATACCAAGTCAGCAAGTTGGACAACCAAACACAACAACACGTTGTGAAGACAAGTAAAATTTCCTGTTCGTTTCAATGACATTATTGACTTTTCTTCAAAATCATAATTCATCCATTCCATTTTAAAAATTAACTTGATTTATTGTATGTAAATGTTTATATGTAATTGTATTTGTACTTATTTTGTGCAATTTAAATTTGTATCAATGTGTATTTGTTCGCTATTATTTGTATAGATATATTAATTCTTCTACCATTTTCAAAAGTAACGTAACTTTGTTACTGGTAGGGAGTGATGTAGACACCTATTGATGGAAAATGGAATACAAATTGAACGACTTCTACTTTCACTGTTAAAAAGGAATTTTCCCGCTAGAATGAAAACAGAACGTAGTTGGCGTTAGAAATTGAATAAAAGATGTTGTAAATGTAAAAATTGATTATCGTCTTTTATTTTGCCGTCTGGATTTTAATAACACTACGCAACCTTTACAAAGCCGCCACAAACTTTAAAAAAAAAAAAAAATTCAACATAAAATTTAATGAGCAAGCCTTAAATGTTTGAATAATAAAAATGGAAATTAAAATATGTGTTACAATTAACTAAGCATTAGTTCTGCAAAATAAATATATATAAAAAAAAATTACACTTACTGATGGATCAAATCTATCATCCTGCAGAACATCTGGGATATTTAAAGTCTATAAAAAATAATGAAATTGAAAAGTTTACATATACAGTCAATCACAAAAGTCAACATACAATTTCAAAATGACATTTTTAAGTAGTTATAAAAATTGATAGGCTGCAATACTTTTTTTTTTATTGAAGTACAAATTTGCTCATCTATAGTAATGCAAAGAAATAATAATGAACACTTCAAACTGGTACACTAAAATAATTCTTTTAACGAAACTTATATTACAAAACTGTACATACACCCTTAGGAAAATGAAAAATTACAATTTTTAAAAAGGATAAAATATTACGGATAATTTTTGGTAGACAATGCCATGATCAGTATTCCAAAGCTCTCAAGCGGATTTTGTACTTGGTGCTTTTGTTTAACAACTTCGAGAAACGCACGCCTATATTTTAATTGTTGTACTACTAGAGTTACATGATAAAAATACTGTCCCAACTTGTTGCAACACCATTTTAGTTTTATATCTGGGGCATCACTCTAAGTTTATTTTGATAATGCATTCTATTGACACTTACGAGCATTTCTTGTTGAATAAAGTCTTATAAAGAGCTTCTCATTATTATGCATTTCTAAACTAATACATTAATTTATTCAATAAGAAAGTATATTTCTTTAGAGCGCGTAATAAGTAGAGAGTGCATATGAAAGCTGCCGCGAAAATTTAATGCGCACTGAGATGTAAAAATACGTCGATCGCTGACTGCGTTAAGTATATAAATTAAGTTAAGTATTAAAAATGATCTTTCATTATTACTCAATCATTCGCACTGGCGCCCAACGTGGGCCACGTCTGCCACCTGCTTGTATGAACAGGAAGTATCATTTCCTACTCTGAATTGGCTAATAGTTCACAAGCTTCAGAATTGCCTCTGGAGAACTGGATCAGTTATTTACACCTGAAAATTTTGATGCTGAATATCAAAGCCTGGGGTCTGAAACAAAAACGCTTCACTGGAAAAGCACTTTCTTAAATTTGTCTAGCTTAGAGGATCTTACACCGGAAAACAAACTTTAACTTCTCATCAATTATGTCTCTCCAGGGTATTCATTCATATCAATGACTCCACCCAATACACCATGCACTTTCAGCATTGGATGCTGTTTTTATGGCGTTTAACCATTCGACCATTTTGTCCCAGACATCTCTTAGCTTCAAGAATTCAACAAGTGGGAAAATTCATCTCAAAACCAATTGTGCAGGCCTTGATACAGTTGAGCAAGAACTGCCAATTCAAACCTGTTAATGTTGAACTCTATCGATATGAATACATTCGTGATTCTTTTATAGGAGGCATACAATTTAAAACAAATTTTTGATAAGAAATTCCTCTATTAGATAAAGATTTATAGAAAACATCAGCATTACTTTGGAAAACGCTGTGGGTTTCAGACAAGCGCGTTGGAACTCGCTGAAATGTATTCTGCTTCATTCCCATCAACATCTGATCTTTCATCGGGTAACTGCAGTGAAGGAAGGTCGTGAAGAAAAAAAGCGTCCGTAGGTCATTCAGCTGCTGTGGCATCTTCCTCCAGAGTTGTTTGTTTTTTCTGTGGCAAAGATAAACACCCAAGAACTCGGTATCCTGCCAAGGATGTGATTTACCGTCAATGTTGTAAAAAGTGCCACTACAAGAATGTCTGCCAATCTAAAGCACTAGTAAGCTTCAATTCAATAACCATCGTTCCTATATTGGCTGCGCTATCATGTCTTCAGAGGTCTGTGGTAAAGAATTATGTTAGTGGAGCTCGCTAACTTTTTTGAATGAGTGCAGCCTTAAAAGATGCAATATAACAGTTAATCCTTATTTTTATCTTATAAGCATGGCTAACTTAATGTTGAGTGCAGATATCAGTGGTTACTTCACCTTATCTTTAAAATTGCTAACACACAGTACACAGATGTTCGGATTATGAAAACCTGTGCTCGCACATTCTAGTTGGTAGTGCCGTATTTTCCTATAATCTAACTAAGCTTCAGCCCAGCGCCTCGAGATCAAAAGGGGCCTACATTCAAATTGTTAGCAAAATTAGAATTACGCCATTCTAAAAACAGTAAACACTAAAACACTGAATTGAAAATAAGGAGAAATTCTACACATGTGACTAATAAACAAACTTAAAAATGTATTGGTTAAGATCAACGCGTTCGGCTCATTGGGTCTGTTCGTTTGTGTATACTAGATTGTACCAAAGTATAGTTCATACGTTCACTGATTGCTATGGCAAATATTGACATGCCTTATGCTACTAAGCTCTGGTTTGTTCTTGCATAAATAAAGTGCAGATTGGTGTAGATTGGAACAGACAAACAGACAGATCTATTGATATCCCGACCTTCAGTTATATTTGAATTACTTCGATAATATGAAATACGTGTTAATTTTATTAGAAAATATTCTTATTTTTAGGATTGCGTACACGATCATTTAATTCTCGCCTTTTGAGCTCAGTAGTTCAATACTTTAGTGAAGTGTTTATAGACTATTGAAAAGATTTTTGTGACAATATTTTCATTTCTCGGAATTCTAAGTAAGTTCTTAACTTTTATTTATGCACAATAATAATAAGTAACACAAATATTTTGTTCTAGAATATAATCTAAGAATGAGTAAAAGATTTGAAAGTGGAGCTTGCAAACGCAAGAAAAAGGAGCTATAAGAGTATGAAGCAAAGAAGCTGACACCGATTAGTACCAATCACAACATGTTTCATTTAACATATTGTATATGTCACAGTAATGATGTATTTTATTATCTCTTATGTAATTTACAAACTTAAAAATGGGAGGTGAAAGGGCCTCATAAGTGAATAGCCTATGGCCTCTTTTCATCTAAATCCGGCCCTGCTAGTAGGTCATGATATTTTAAAAGATCATTCATCAGCGGAAATAAAATTTAAGGGCAATCATGAGCTTCACAAGGTGTGTGCTTTTTGCAGCTCCCAAGTACCTCCACTTTTTTAAAAATCTAAGTCTGGATTGCAAATCTATAGCCACAAAATCTATATGTCATTCAGAAGAGGATCGCTATTTTATTGCTGCATAAATTCAAAAAATCCTCAAGGAAGAGATATTTGAACCATCTAATTAACCATGGCGCACTCAAGCCCTGGAGCTATTATTTGGAGTGGTACGTAATGAAACCTATAAATCGCGGATGATAGTAGACTAATAAATTTACAGTGTCAGACGCTAACCCCACTTCCTAAAATTGTAGGATTCATAAAGAAAGTATCATTATTTAAAGGTTTTCAGCATCATAGATTTGAAGATTGTATATCCTCAGATTCCCATCAAAATCTCACAGATATTTCACTGCATTTGAAGCTGACGGAAAACTTTCAATCTTTAAAAATACCATTCGGACTAATAAATGGATTGCTAGTTTCCAAAGGACAATAGATAACATTATATAAGTCGAAGGTTTCACAGATAAGTTTTTTCATATCTATATGATGTCAATATTTGTGAAGAAAGCAAACAGTGCACGACAACATTTAAAAAATTTCTTGAAAAAAAAAAAATTTAAGTTTGAATTAAAAAGTAAATGCTTATTTTCATTAAAATCTGGTCTTTTAGGGTACATTACCGAAAAACAAAATTATCCAACCTGATCCTGGATGACTAGCTTCCTTATTGAATTTACCTGTTTCACAAATCATTGTTCTCTGACACGGCATTGCGAATGCTTGCTCGCTATTGTCGTTGAATACTCGATTCTCGGAAAAAATACACGCTCTTCTAGTTAAGATTCAATTTCTCTTTTCAAAAAAATCTACTAATGCTTTTGAATCTCTGAAAGTCGCCGTGGGCGATGTTTCGCTGGCGGCAATAGGGAGGGCATTCCCTTTCACGGTTCGAATCTGATGATTTTGATTGTTCTTGTTGAATAAAGACTTGTAAAGAGCTTCTCTTTACTACGCATTTCTAAACTAATATATCAGGATATATGATACATTGAATTTTTTGAACTACAAAAATAGAACGAAGAGGTGAGAAAAACCAAATACTTAGTTGTGGGGAGGAGTTTGAAGTTGTGGAATATGAGCTATCTAGAATAGGTGCGCAAAGGACACATCGGGTCTTATGAAATCTCGATTCTGTTGAATTTGTTGACTGGAATGGTACTGCAGTATGATTTTTCACTTTTTTAGATTAGCATTCGGGAAGGCTTTTATACATCATCTTTAAGAGTCGATATAGCCATGTTTGCCAAAATTTATGCATTTTGGATTGGTTAACTTTTCTTTTATATTGCAAGCCGTTGTTATATGGTCTTCTCCACATATAAAGCTTTCTGATTGTTGGCCACAATTTGGGGTTGAATGGTGGAAGTGGTTACAATTAAAACACTACACTGTACTGTTTTTCGGGAGAAATGTTCTACTTGGATGGTGAAATAAAATAGACTGTTTATCTTGTAAATATCTGCCCTCTTAAGTATTCTTTTCAATATCAAGATTATCGGAAATAGAGTTTTGGTTCTCCATTTCATAAATTGTACAACATTGACTCCAATAAAACCAAAATTTGGAAGTTCTCATTTAGCATCTTCTGTATTTGTATCAACTGCGAGATTCTTATGTACAACTTAGAGCTTCGTTTCATTTGTGGGCTTGATAACGTAGAGCTGATATACACTCATGTCCATAAAATAAGGATAATTCAGAATCACACAGAAATTTAACTCTAAAATAAAAATTTCCCCCTGTAGAATTATCACACACATCTGGAAGAAGAATATGCACATTACAGGAAACCACCAGATGGCGTGGATAGTACGTCACAATGACGAGAGTGTAAGAGAGGGGTATATAAGGAATGGTGGCAAAGAAGTAAAATTGTTCACAAGCGCTTTAAAGGCTTTCAGTGCAATAACCGCATAGTTATGGCACAAAAGGAAGCATTTGGATGATTTTTACGTGGTAGAATTATCGGACGACTGGAATGTGGACGTACCCAGCTGGAAGTATCCGAGAAACTTGGAATCGCCCAGAGTGTCATCTCCAGGCTTTGGCAACGATTCCAAGATGATGGTAATGTGAGTAGATGTTACAGCACAGGTCGCCCCGAGTTACAACGCCGAATGAGGACCGGTATTTAGCAGTTACTGACAAAAGAAACAGACGGAGCACAGCATCAGACCTGTCTCGTCAGCTCTCTTCAGCTACCGGTACGACAGTTTCAAAAAGCAGACCGTGTACAGACGCTTAGGGCACATTGGTCTATATGCTCGTAGACCTGTCAGATGTGTTCCACTTACTCACTGTCGCCTGCGATTAACCTGGAGTAGAGAGCATGCATTGTGGACACCGCAACAGTGGTCTTGTGTGATGTTTTCCAGGACTCAGACTGTCCAGCAGACTTCAGACTTAAGTTTGCAGTCTGATTCTCGCCGACTTTCATATGGAGAGCGCCAGGTACCCGTTACCACCAAGAGAACACCATTGAACGACACCGATACGGTGGTGCAGGATGGCTCGTTTGGGAGGAATTATTCTTGGTTCCAGAACTGACCTGCATGTTCAGAGTGTAACGATGACAGGCCACATCTATTGGGATGTCATTCTGAACAACATGTACGTTTGTTTCGGGGCGCCATGGGTGCTGAATTTCTGTTTATGGATGACAACGCCCGTCCTCACCGTGCAAACATTGTAGACGAATGCCTTCAATTGGAGGATATCACCTGTATGGATTGGCCAGCATACTCACCGGACTTGAATCCAATAGAGCATGTGTGGGATATGCTTTGCCGACGAATTGCAGCCCGTCAACCCCTCCCACCTGTCAACCGGAACTTCGGAGGGCATTGCTTGATGAGTGGTGTAATATTCCCAAGATCAGATTGATAATTTGATACTCAGCATGCCTAGGCGTTGTAAGGCCTGTATTGCATCGTCCGGAGACATACTCCATATTAACCATCATACTAACCATGTTATACTGTTTTTTGTAAATAGGTTCTTTTTGAAATTTGCTCCAGGGAGTAAAAATCGCCATTTTTATTAATTATGTCAAACATATAGCATCTTTTTGCTCTTTACCTTTGTTTAATAAATAAACTTTTACAAATAAGTCCAAATTTGTTTAGCTTCTGTCTCATTCTTTGCTTGAACTTCATTGGTCCTTAATTTAGGACATGAGTGTATTTTCTCTCTGCAAGGAAGGGCTTAATGGTATTGTTTATCTTCTGAATTTATGTAGATCTTGAGCGTAGTCCTTGCCAATTTATTTGTAGATTCAGAAAATAGATTATGGGATTTCTTATAGAGCCTAATTATACTTAGTCAAATTTAGCATTATGAATGAAGTTTGGAATTAGAAGAATCAGCAAAAGTTCTTGAGTATTTTTTATGTTAAGTGATTTCCATATAGCCACAAATTTATTTTCGACGGTAATTTTAAAGATGAGTTTTCCAGGGAACTTTGGACAATTTTTTTCTTTTTTGGAATCCATCATTTGATACCACTCATTTAACTTCAGCCTGTTTGTTAAAATGATCTGTTTGCCTTTTAGATGAAACATTATCATAGTCCTTTTTGCGGCATACGTAACTCCCACGTTCTGGTCCAGGCAATTCGAATTTTCTAGGAAAATTATCGGTGATCGGACAAGGGCGGAAGAATTCTATTCTGAAAACTAGAATCTTCCTGCTGCATACCATTGTTTTCTTGACGTCCCCTTGATAAGTCCATGGGTGCGTAAAAGTCGTCTATAGGCCTGTCCAGGAGAGAGCGAGTAAGGAGTGAGCCGCTTTCGTTCGAATGTCACAGTTTGAACACGAAAAACAATCCATGTTATCTCTGGCTGTGAGTGACAGTTGGTCGTAAATTGGTTCCTTTGATGTGCATAAAAAACCGATTCATGCCGGAGCGAGGTCGAAACACATGACTTTCTGGTAGGTGTTTTTCAAACTGGTTTTTAATGGGTTCCCGAGTGGGACTCGTTCTTGCCTGAACAGGCATTCCCACCGTACTTAAGGTACGGTGGGAATGTTTTGTTTTTCTCCTCTCTTCGATTTCGGTTTTCTTAAACAAAAGTTCTTTCTTTTTTAAACAAGTACTTTGTAAGAGGCTATTCTTTAATATTCTTCGGGATGACGCAGGGTATTGAGTTGGTTTTCGATATAAATTGCCGCTTGGCAAATAAGTTATAAATAATTCTAACTGGTTCCGTAAATATTTTTGGTAAACCTTATTAGATGGGATATGGCATCCAGTGTCGTAAAAACGTCTATCTTTGTCTTTCCTTAACAGCAATAGTCGGTAGCAATCTTTTTTATCTTTTGTCGATGCTAAAAGCGTTGTTGTTCCTCTTTTATTGAGCTTCTTTTGCATCATTTTTCATCTACTCTCCACAAAGTTATTTATTTCAAAATGTTCCATTTCGTTGTCTCGTACTTGTTAAGAAAAAGTATCACCTTTTAATTTTCTATTTAATTTAGTTCTATTATGACTATTTAAAGTGTAGTACAATGAACAAATGTATCTGAAAACTTAGACCTGATTGTGACGTTAGCAAAAGGTTAACAGAGTCATCACTTTATGATTAATGGAGTGGCGAGCAAGAACGATGCAGGAGTGAGGACTCATATCGTAAAGCTCCAGACAGATCGAGGGACGGAGGACCGAAGTCACTGAAACTGAGATTTTACATATTATAAAATCTGTTTATCTTCAAAAGTAATAAATGTTAAACCTTCAATGTTGTACTTTTTTCTCCCCTTTTCATATAATTCAACGAAAAACAGGATATGCAGGAAATAACACGCTAAGTAGTTTCTATCCACGGCGAGAAGCAAGGGAGTAAAAATTGTCGAAAAACCTCTCCTATCATCTCGGAAGAAATACCTTCTAATCTACGCTGAGTGCTTTGAGTTATTTTCATGCTGCTCCACAGAAGCCTGCACATTACATTGCTATATTTCACCATTTTTCAAATGATGTATCGTACTTTCAGTAAATTTTAATTCCAACACATTAGCCAACATTGATCCCAAACCATGACTGCGTTCTCCAATATGCTTCTCTATTTAAACGTCATTTATGAGTTTCAATTATTCGTTTCTATGCCGCCAATTTTGCCACGACTATTCGAAAATATCATGCTTATTCTCATCGCTAAAAAGGACAGTTTTCTGAAAGTCAAAATTGTTAGATATATTCATTAGCAAAATACAGTGCTCTAAATCTGAGTGGTTTTCTCCGCGCTTCTTAAATACTTCCACGAAATCCTTAAAATTGAGGATCCTTCTAAATATTTCCGCATTAACACTTTTTACTGGTTGTCACTGCAGTATATTCCGTGAATTAAGGAGCGCACAATTTCGAATTTAACCACATTTTCCTTATCCTTTCTCGAGTATCTCAATCATTCAAAATCCTTGGCCATCAACTACGAGGTTTTTAAAAATATGTCTAGTTGTTTCATAATTTCTTTTAGAATCTGAGCAGTAAATAGACTTTTTTTCAATAATTTTTGATATTTCATGGCATCTTATTAAGTTATTTATCAAACTATGAACGCCAATGATAATTTCCTGTCTTAGAGCCATTTTTAACTGGGGCAGTAATAACATGAATTATTTTACACATACTCAAAATTCCCTTTTCAATAATGATGGGCAATGTTTTTACGATCCTATTTAAATATGAGTTAATCCGCTTTGATGTTCTACAAAAGAGCGTTCTTTGTGTACATTTTTCTGACTTCTATTTGACAATGTTTTGCATATTCTGGAGAGATAATTTTGTTTTTTATCATTTATTCTTATAAATGCACTTAGCTTTCAATTTAGTTAATTTTAAATATTTATAATTTTTAAACCTGGTTATATTGATAGGTGCATGTTGACTTTCGTGACAGATTGTATATGTAAATGTATATAAAATAAAAGTATATTCTTCATCAAAGTACTAATTCAAAATTTAAATCTTATCAGCAAAAGTTAAGAAGTATGTTATTAAATTTTTACCCAGTTAAATTAAAATTATACATCAGAATAAATTAATCAGGGGGAAGAAATTTAAATACAGTGAAATAATGTGAAATGTTCATATATTTTATTAAATGTATCCTTTTTAATTAAAGATGCTATCAGCATATATGGATGGTAGTGCAAGGATTTCAAATAGTACGTACAAAAAACAAAATTTCCATTTTTAAAAGATACTTTTTTAAGTAAAATAAAAATAGTAAAATAAAATGTATGGCATGATATTACTTCCCTGTTGTTGCAACATAGCCAGTTATTCCCATATTTATTGAAAACGTCCTACAAAAAGGACTACTATAATAAAAAAAGAAAAGTATCGTTAGATTACATGCAATGTATAATTTAAAATGATATCTTGCACATATGTTATTATTTTCTTAATATTAATTATTAAGCTAATAGTAAACATATAAAAAAATATATTACTTGAATCTACATTTTCAGCTTTCATATCAATTACATCCAAATCAAAGACCCTGGAAAATGTCTGGAATACATGGAAAAAGAGATTTCATGAAATCTTTAGAATAACAGCTATATAGTATTATAAAAATATTGCTGCATATTTAAGTTTAAGCATTGCATTGAAATTTTAAGAACTGATTGCTTACCTAACGAAGTTTCTGTATAAAAACCACTTTCTACCATAAAAATAGGCAGCATTATAAATTTCAATGCCTTTAAAAACATTTAATTTAAAAATAGTTAAAAATACTAAATAAGAAATAAAGGGAACACAAAAATAATTTTTTAATTGTTAGTCAATTTGAAGTGTATTGAAATGCATAAGACACAATTTTTTTAGGTAACTATTAAAAGTTTGGGTACTTTTCAGTTAATGGCTAGATAACAAAAATGTATTTAGACACATTAAGGACTCAAAACTTTATGAATTTCCCCCAAACATTGTTATTTGTTATACTATGATGGTCAATGATTTGAAAACATTTCTATCCCTCACATTTACATCACTCCATTGAAAAAACAGTAACCAAAACTGTTTATATTAGAAATAGATTTCATTACAAATATTAATTACTTTCAGTATTTTCATCCAAAAGTAGGACTTGGTGGCATCTTTCAACCTGAAGAAGTGATAGTATATGAATCATTATCCTGTGAACAGTTTGATCAATTGTACTTGTTCCTCAAATACTATATGAATAAGCTCTAACAACACCTGTCGAAGTGAAAAGAAATATTTACAATTTGCTTTTCCACATTTAAATCATGGGTAAATAAACAAAATTATCAAACTATTCCAGTTGCAGGATTAATTATATCAATTGAATTTTATCTTTATTAGTAAATATTCTATACTAGAGAGAAAAAATTAGACCGTAAAAATACTTCCTGGGGAGAAGGTGAAAGCCAAAAAAAAAAAAAAAGGAACTTAATATTAAAATCTTCTTAGAAAAGAAAAAAAAAAAAGAACGATCATTATATTTTAAACGAATGCTTTTAAATGCATTTTTTATTTTTTTTAAACACTTGAAAACAAATTTTCCTTTTGTGTTTAAAGTAAATCAGAAAATCTTTGAACATATTTATGAAGTGGTAGACTGGTATATTGAATTGTGCTGCAAAAGTTATTGGAAAAAGAACCGCAACTCATGACATTTAACATTAATTCCTTAAGTGTGTCTTCAGGTAACATTGAATGAATGAATTTAAAATTTATTATTAATTTCTTAATAATTTGGGATAGCCGGTAGGATTTCTAATTTTGTACTGTTATATATATTATATACACAAATATTTCATTAACATAGAAATTGCTTTTTCATAACTACCACATTGTTTAGTTGGGGAGCATGCTGTTTTAAGTATGGTTTTAGGTATTACAACTAGTTGATATTTCCAATAGGGTAAAAATTTGTTCATACTTTGGCCTTCTAGAGAATGCTTGTCTGGTGAATTGGTTATCTTTAGAGACTTTTGTATTTTGACATTCTTTATGTTTGACGCTATAAAAAAGAACAAATTTATGGATTTCACTGATAATGTAATGGCCTGCCTAAAGGAAGGAATTTTTTATTTATTTATTACACCTCTACAATACAATTTTCATTTTATACATGTTTTTTTATAATACTTATTTAAGAGAAATTCTGAAGAATTGAAATTATTTGAATTTTAAAACCATTGTTAACCCTTATTTTGATCATTTAAAAGAAGTTTTGATTTCATTCTTTTAATTATTGGAGATGTTGAATGACTGTTTTCTAAAATATAAAATATTTCTTAAAAGGAATTTCATATTGTCACAGACAAATACCCAAGAATAATCCAAGTAGTTTTGTGATTGCCTGACTTGACTTGATTCGGTGCTTTGATATAAAGAAAACTGCTTTTTTTTATGATTGTTTAGATTGATACAAGTGATGGAACAAACATATTTTTTTACTTCACTTGATTTATCTCTCAATTTATTCAAATGCTAGAAAATAAATACACTGTAATAATGACCGAAAAAGATAATAAATTTTCATAGAACTAAAAAATTTAAGAATCTATGATAGTCTTTCAAATTTCAGCGTTTTCTTATTGAATTTGGTATATGATTTTAAAAGGAATAAAAATTATTGATATATCCTGACCAAAAGGAAACAAACAAAAGAGTAGAATAAATATAAAGAAGAAATGAACGACTAGATCATAAAGTTGTCAAAGTGGCGAAAAAAATTTTGAATACCTATCATTATAATGATAGAAAAAAAAAAAAAAGGCTGCAAGAAAGTTGGAATCCATGTTGCTTACGTAATTAGTCGTAAAAAATTAAGTATAGTTAAAAGTTAATATAGTTATAGTATATGTAGTTTATAAAAATATTATAATGTGCATCCTCAAACGTGTATCAAAATCTAAGATAAAGCCTGCATCCGAAAAAGTATTTTTGTAGTTTATTTTTTATTCCACATAATTCGTATATGGAATGAAATATGCTAAACAGTTTCCAGCGTTTTGCAGGATAGACAGAAAGAAGAGGGGGTGATGACCGTATGAAGCTTTGGAGGTACGTTTATTAAGTATGTTTTTGCGCGAAATTAGTATATTATCTTCCTTCCGATTTGTAGGCAAAAGTCGATGAGAAGATTTCCGACTCTCTAAATGGATGAATTCTTGTGCATATATTTCACTTGCCCATCGATCGGTTGTACTTTTGTAATGTCTTCAAGGGCAAATGGTGGAACACCTTGAATCAGTTACGCGTGCAGGTGCCAGTATCCAGGCTAAAACTGTCTGGCCAATTTTTAAGAATTACGGTCGACAACGAGTCCCGAATACAGGACCCTGGTTCAAATACTTGAAAGCGACGGACGCCTTTCAAAGTCATTAATGCTTCAGAAGGGACCGACCTTATTAAAAGTCGTGATCCGAGGTCACCCCTGGTCACACTCCCGTAGAAGACATTGAGACCGAACTCCGAGCTATGGAATTCCCCCATAATTAAACTAGCTCGATTCCAAATTTAGAACCAGGGAACCTATGCCTCTACTACTTTTATGCTCAGTTATCTCCATCCCTCGAAAACAGAGGAGATATACAGCCTCTACTCTTCGGTCTCAGAGTAAGTGCTGAGAGCTACAGAGGGCAACCGGGCCCATCTGTTTGTTGAATTGTCAGGGATACTTCCACTCGTCGGAAGTATGCCGCCTTCCAGCACGTTGTGTCAAGTGTGCTGGCCCCCACAGGGCTAAGGAATGTACCTTACCATTGGACAAGCCACTCAAATGTGCAAATTGTGGAGGAGCACACGCCGCGAACTGGCGTGATGCCCCCTGTATGCCTAAGCCCGCTCAAAATCTGGTGTGAAAAACAATTAAATTCAAAAATATCAAACCCACCACCTCATCCAAACCTATACAAAAGGTTTCCACCAGGACGCAGCCAGCGACCTTTACCAGTCGGAACGTTCAGCCTGCTATAGCTTTTTCCCAAATTCTCGCCAGGGGAACGAAGAAAAGTCAGTAGGCCCCGCCCCCCAGCCAATCATAGTTTGGGGAACCGCTGCCTGCTGCTAACACAAATAGCCCGCACCAGTTACGGCCTCTTCGGAGTGTTCGTTAACGGAGATTTTTCAGTGTTTGATGGATCTCGTAAGAGACAATCCATCTCACGGTCAAATTATATTGCAGCATTTGGGCTAGCAAAAGACAAAATGAGGAATTCTCAAAAACAGATTCGACATGACGTATCACCTCTTTGAGGCGTATACCAATGTCCTTTCAGAAAGTCAGTTCCTCACGGCTTAACTCACTTCGGGTCTGGGTCTTTTCAATTGGTTTCTGAACGCTAATTCGTTACGTTCCAAAATTCACGAGGTTAGGGAGTTCCTAGCAGAGCAGAATCTTGATGTATTTTGGTTCAGAGACAAAATTGCCTCCTGGTTTGACCCTTTGATCGCTAATTACCGGTTCTATCGTACTGATAGACCCAACCAGCTTCCTACCCGAGTAAGTGGCGGAACAGGTATCTACATCAAAAATAGTATTATATCATCATAGCCTTCCTACTCCCACTTTGACCACATCGATGCTACTGTCATTGAAATTAAAATTAGTAACTACCCCTCCAATTAAAATTGTTTCCACTTATGTTAAGAATAGCCTCCCAGGTGGTTTCCCGGTGGAGGATTTTAATAAACTTCTAAAAATGGGAAACAATGTGATTCTCGTTGGTGATTTCAACTCTCTTCACTCCTCTTGAACTTTGGACATTCAAATAGATACGGGTTTAACATAAATCGTTTCCTCCAAAGTCAAAGGGGGCGTGAAAGTTGTCCCCCGCTTAAATTTACTAGAATCGACATTAGAAACAATAACCATCGAGGTAATGTACTCGATCTTGCCTTCTTTAAATTTATCCCCTTTAATTACGATATTGAGGTGCTTACAGATTTAGATTCTGACCACCTCCCCGTTATCTTAACCCTTGACACCAGCCCTGAATCACTGAAAGTTCCTAACCAATTAAATACCAACTGGGAGAACTTCAGGCATGTGATGGGAAATAAAAGTTACTGAGTTTTAAATTAATCTCCCAGCAGATGCTGACGCCAGAATTGAAGAACTCAATAATATCTACGTCACATGCCTGCAGGAAAGTTCGACCCCAAAATTCAAACCTCCACCGATTAGATTACCACAACATATTAAAGATGATATCAAACTTAGAAATTATTACCGTCGTAGGTGGCAAAGGACGAGAGATCCTGAGTTCCTACGACAATATTACCGCTCTCTCATTGATATTAGAGAAGCCATTACTGTCTTTACACAGCAACGCTGGCAAGACGACATAGAGGCCCTGACGCCTGAGTCAACATCACTTTGGAAGAAATGTTCCCTCCTACGCAAACAATATCACAATATTCCGCCCTCGCAGGGTGCCAACGGCCGAACAGCTTATTCCCAAAAGACAAAGAGGAACTGCTCGCAGGCAGTCTCAAATCCCAATCACGATGTTGAAGATAGAAATTTTTTCGAACACGCCAACTCTACAGTCACAGATTTCTTACAAAGACCACATGTTAACAATTTAGATTTAATTACTCCAAAAGAACTCTGTGAAATTATCAGAAAGTTTAAGAACAATAAAACCCCTGGTCTGGATCTTATTAATAATCGCATGTTAAAGTCCACCCTATTAAATTTATTCTGTATATCACCATTCTTTTTAACTTTCTACTTAGGATCTGTCATTTCCCAGCTTGCTGGAAGACTGCCGTAGTATGCCCATTCCTAAGCCAAATGCTAATTTGACTTACCCTCATAATTACCGTCCTATCTCACTACTTAGTAGCTTGAGCAAAATATTCGAATCTGCGTTACTTAAACGCCTGAATCAGCATTGCGATCTCCATGACCTAATCATTCCTGAACAATTTGGTTTCAGAAGGCAATTAGGAACCTGTCACCAATTACTTAGGTTGACAGAGCTGATTCACGACGGCTTTTAACGAACGCAAATCTACGGAATATTATTTTGGACGTAGCCAAAGCCTTTGACAAAATTTGGCATAATGGCTTATTATTCAAGCTCATGCGACTTGATTTTTCACCCCAAATTGTTAAGATTCTTTCTCTTACCTACAAGCCCGAGATTTCTTAGTTAGAGTAGGTGGAGTTACTTCCTCAACCAGACCAATAGAAGGGAGTAGTATCCTCGCTTCTAGCGCCCGCCTTTTTCAACATTTATATCAATGATTTTCCGAGAGACGCTCAAACCTCTCTGTTTTGTTATGCTGATGATACGGCGATAGCCACACAGAACAAATCACCTCAGCTTGCTGTTAAAGACCTACAATATTCAGTCTATAACTTAGAAAAATGGTTAACCACCTGAAAATTAAAGTTAATGCCACGAAATCTGCCTGTATGCTATTTACTCGGAAGATCGCGTTTTCTCCATTAGGGTATCACTCTTTTGGCCAGCCCGTCCCCTGGGTAACTGGGGTTGTTTCTAGACCCAAAATTATCATTCAATTTCCGTATTAAGAATACAGTCGCTAAAGCAACTGGTGCGAGTATTAAACTCCACTGCCTAATTTCTCGAAAGAGTAGGCTTGCGATCAAACACAAGCTTCTGCTCTACAAGTCTATCATTAGACCTATCCTGGTTTATGGTAGTCCTATCTGGGGCCTCTACCTCACTGACAAATATAAAGAGACTCCAGGTTTTCCAAAATAAACACCTGGCTATGATTGCCGACGCACCATGGTTTCGTTCGTCGTAAGATCATCCATAGAGATTTAGACGTCGAACCTATTCCTAATTACATAATCAAAATTTCAAAGAATTTTCTGAAAATGTCCTCAGATTAGCAATGAGTTAATCCGTCGACTGCCAACCTATCACCCTGGGATGAAAAGTTCACAGAAAAGACCACGGGCAGTCTACGGCGTCTCCTATGAGTGTGTTCCTAAACTTAAGAAACACCATGGCTGTTACTTTCTGAACAAGCGCAAGCGAGTTCAGGTAATGGGGTGAGCCTTGCTCATTGAGAAGTTTTCTCAATGCGTATCTGACGATTACTTTTGGCTTAAAATTAATTGTTATTCCTCTAAATTTGACGAACTGACGCAGAGGAAAAGATTCGGATCTTTGACAGCGAGGTTGAGGGTTCAGATCAGAACTCTGTTCCTTTACTATTCCCTTTTTATTGTTACGCTGTGCTTTAAATTCATTCTTGACTTTCCGACTAGCAACTAAGTTAGGTTTTTATTTTTTTTTCGTACGCTTTTTTTACCCTTTTTTTTTGTAAGGAAATAAAAAGGATTAGACATAAAAATTATAAAAATAAAAATAAAAATTATAAAATCGAAAACCAAACAATGATTATAAAATTGAAAACCAAAAAAAATTATAAAATTAAAAAAAAAAGAATCACAGGTTCTGTGATGGGTCTTTTTTTTGTGGGGACTTTGTTTTAACGTTTTTACCTTTCAGATGCTCCTATTGGCTCTCACCGTTCAGCATGATTTCCCAATCAGCGATTTGTAAACAAAGGGTTGGGTGGTTTGTTTACATTTTGAAATAGTTTACGGCATCGACAACTGGTCCCTAATTGTACCGAATTTAAAACTTAACTTTTAAATTTTTTTTTTTTTTTTACTTTTTTTTTTTAATAGTATTTTTTCTTTTTTTAAATAGTATTTTTTCTTTTTTGAGTACCATAATTTGAATTTTTAGAAACATTTATCTTAAATTTTTTACTAACATTAATTAAGCAGCCATTATAATTCCAAACATATTTATTAATTAAGATGAGGAGGTTGTGGGGTATTTCCCCTGCTGGTACTTCGTAATCGGTACGCCAGTTGCCAGTTGCCAGTAATGTCCTCTTTTTTGTTATAAAATTCTCATCGATCGGTTGTACTTTTTGTAATGTCTTCTTTTTTTTGTTAATAAAATTCTGTCCATTGGTGATATACAATGAGAAATTTTTGTGTTTGGTGGCTGATTTTGTTGGAGAGTCTGCTTTCTCATTTTCTGCAATGCCGATATAACCTGAGACCATATGAATTCTAATATTAAAACGCTGTTTATAATGTTGTACAATTGACTTCCTATAAATTTGATGAATGACACGATGAAAATAAAAGTGCAAATTTTAATGGGCTTGAACCAAGGGCTTCCCCCATGGAAAAATGCTTTGTAATTAGAAATCTGTTCTGGAGAAGGTTTTGGAAATGGTATTCATGACTGCTATTGAATGTTTTAAATAAATTTTTGATGCATATGGGGTCAAAATAACCTCGTCTTTACAGTGTTTATCTTCATATTGCTTAAAAAGGACATGATGAGGTGTTTGTTTTGAAAAGGAGATCATCAAGATAAATGTAATTTTCGAGTTTTTACTAAAAGTAGGTAAATTGGGGAATAAATTAAGAGAATAGATCTTTAAGTTGTCAAGAAGTTCTGAAAATCTGAAGAGAAATGACATGTTTCAGCTTTAGGAGAGATTGTGAGCTTAGATAAATTGAGAGAGAAGATGAATCGAAAAAAAAATTTGTTTGAGAAAAAAGCACTCTGCCATCATGAACTGTCCGCTGAAGGCTTTGCCAGCAATTTGCAAGTTGATCAGCCTCATTGTGTAGAATATAGATCGGAGTCCATTTTGAAGACCTGTCCTGAATCTTAAAGCTAAATAGTAAACATTGCTTAGATTTGGAGATCATTAAGGGAAATAAAGAAAAAGGAGCCATTAAGTAGGAGCTATTTTTTATCTAAATGTATGTTTGATGTTCTGTTGATGCTGGAGGAAACGAAGAACAATAGGCTGTATAATAGTCTTCGTACATATTTTTTGGTTATTATGGAGATTAACGGATAATTGTATTTATAAAATGATCACTGTTAAAAGAATCTTGTGAAAGATAAAGGCAGATGAACATTGATACTTTATTTCTCATTTATTCAGGTCGTGGTATGGATATTTGTGAGTGGTTCGAATCCACCTTAAACTGTAGGTCCTGGTCTGTTTAGCCCCCGTGTGCAAAAATGATCGTAGAGCGACAAACAAAACCATCTATTCTGGAGAGATTTCATCATCTATTCGAGCCGAGTTCTGTTACTGAAAATCTGTTTTCTTTCCCAAATATTCGGTTACTGAAAACTGTTTTCTTTTCGCATGTTCTGTAAGGTCTGCCAGGAGTATCAAAGTTGGGAATGTTGTGCTCCAGAAAAGTAGAGCTGAGATTTTCTGGGCAAAGGGATACTGATATTGGAAATGTACTCATGGAGCCTTCGTATTTATCAGTTTATGGCAGTTTCCAAAATGATCGGTGGATATGAGTAATTTATCTTGTCTTGTGATGTGTGCATATAATCGATATATTTTAAAGTAGTTACTTTAGAAGAAATGTTTCTTTTAGGCACTTTAGATGTACTTTAAGAACTCCGAGAACTAAAGTAAACGATCTCTGTTTTTTAATACATGTATTAGATTTGAAAATAAGATTGTTAACCGGACAGAAAATGAAACTAAGTTAAATGCGTGTCCGCTACAGTAAGCGAGTAAAAGGAAAAAATATTATGTAACTTATCTAAAATGAAGACCAAATCGAAAGAAAAGTTGTAGAAAAAGTGAAAAATATTTTGAAAATCACTAACAACCGGATAATCTGAAGAATTTAAGCAGACTAAAGTTTACAGAAATGTGCGTACACATCCACTTATCAATTCACACACATATCCATTTTTTTTAATGTGTAATCACTAAAAAGCTGTATACCTTCTAGATTGTGAACACTGTTGCCATCATAAAATACTGTTGCCAGAATTAAATTTAAAAAATGAATTAGTTACTTTCAAACTAATTTCTAGTGTAATAACATATTAATTTTTTCATTGCTATCAATTATATATATATTGCATTTATTTTTAACTGGTAATTATTTCGCAATTTGATTACCAGGTAAACCAAATATGAGTTATAATTTTATGCTTTTTTATTTGATTTATAATAGCTTCTGTTGTAATTGTTGGTTAAATTCAATTATATAATTTTCATTTCAAGTTATCTAAAAATAAACATTCTGTATAAATATTAAAGTAAAACTTTCATTAACAACAAAGAATTGAGAAACCAAAATTTAAATAAGCAAATTCTGTTGAATGAGTGAGAGATATTATTCTAGTATTCAATTCTTTTAAAAGAATTTTAATAGATAAACAGTTAATTTTAAAAACAATGAATTAGTTGTTAGAAATAAATATGCTGTATAAAAAGGAAATAAATAAAAAATAAACGGGTTCCCTAAAAAAAAAAAAAGGGATTGTAAATAAAAATATGAAACAAAAATTATTGCAATCCTCATTTTCATGTGATCAATACATTTTCTAATTTTTAAAGACAAATGATAGAGTATTTTTATGGCGCTTTAAGAAGTACTTTTTACGGATCATAGATATTATACTGTTTTATTTTTATTTACTTTTTTTTGTAACATCAGATTGTAAAAATAAAAAAAAAATTTGTAGGTTTTTTTTTATGCCTTGTATTTTTCAATTACACATTAAAAATATGCAGGTTGACAGAATATTTTTGCAATTAATTATGTATGCATTTTCGTTTTGAAAATTGTTAGTTCTCCAACGCTTTTAAAGAAATATTTTGTTTAAAAATAGATTTAATTTATATGGAATGAAATCAGAATTTATTTATTAGTATTGTGTATGCTTACAAGACAATGTCTAATGTTTATTATATTGGACATCATAAAGGGAATAACTTTCTTGAAAACTACATATAGTTTATTAATTATTTTAAGAAGTCATAAATATTTGTATTTTTTAATTATATTTCCCATCTTTGATAAAAATTGGTTGAAAAATATAGCCTTCCATAAGAATTCCTTGAAAATCCCATCAAAATAAGTATGCTACTGTGTCCAAAAAAGTAAGACCAATTTTCAATTTAAAAATTTCCGGGTTTAATGGGATTTCAATTTTTTTCTTTTATAGGTTGCTGACAATGTCGTTGACATTAGTTTGAAATTTCACGTCAAAATAGTCAGCTAGTGTTTGAGTTACGCTTGGCTTTTGTGAGACGTTAAAAACTGATTCCGGCGATTTTTGAAAATGTCTGAATTAATTGAGTAAAGAAATGAGAGCATTAAATTTGTTTGCGGAATGAATATTCGAGAGCGAAAAAGGTATAGAATGTTACAGAAGGCATTCCGGTGAGCAAACTATATTGGAAAGAAATGTTTAGAAGTGGTATAAAATTTCAAAGAACGCGTCGAAGACGAAGAGCCCCTCTGTCGACCATCAACTTCAACCGACGAAGCTCACGTCCAAAAAATTAAAGATTTGGTGCTTGCAAACTATCAGTTTACAATTATAGACCTTGCTGCTGATGTTGGAATTTAAAAGATCGGTCCATTCCATTTTGGGCCTCAAGCGTCAAATCTCGATTGGTACCGAAAACACTGAATGTGCCAGCTCACACTGCATTGATTCTTCCTGACTTTTTTTGCCAAAAATGAAAACCCATATCGTTCCAGAACCAGCGTATTCACACCGTGCGCCTTCTGGCTATTCTCTAAACTCAAAAGGACCACCTGGGGGACCGTTTTGAGTCGATTGAAGAGATTCAACTTGAATCGCCGCGCCGCTTTGTAAGCCATCCCTGCCGATGACTTTTAGCATGCATTGAGGATTGGAAAAAAGTTGGCATAAGTGCATTGTGCCCGGAGGGGATTACTTTGAAGGCGATGAAATAAATTTGGAAGAAGAAATAAAGAGTTCTTGAAAAAAAAAATTGTTCTTACTTTTGGGCACAATAGTATATATAAATTAAATATTAGAACCAACATGGTTCAATTATTTTGATCAAATTAAAAAATAGTAATCTTTCAATATTTAGTACTATTGAAACTACGATTAACTAAACTTAACACTAGCATATTAACAGATAATAACTTGAACATAATAAATTTTTAACTATATTAGATGAATGAAACAGAAACTTAAAAGAAAAAAACAAACATATTTTCTTTTTTTCTTTTTTTATAATTGTTATCTTTTTGTACAATCTTCATTTTAATGTAATTGTCATAAAAATTATATATTTTTATATTTTTATAAACAAATAATTTTTAATATCTTGCTTTATATAAAATTTCAATAAATTTGTGGATGAATGTTATAATAAAAAGTTCCTGGGTAATATCTTGTTTTACATTTTTGTTATGTCTGATGTATAAGATGCTAGAATGTCTAATAGTTGATATGGAATATATAAAAAGCAATACAAAATTTCAATATTTTCTATTTTTTCTATGCATTTGTGATATAAAAATTTAAAAAATACTATAATGATATTCTTTTCCAAAATATTATAGTATTAAATAGTATTAATGAAGCTTATAAATAATTTAAATAAACCAGAAAAATTAATTATCCTCAAGTGATTCACCATTTCAGAAACATAAAAATTTTTGTCATTCTTAAAATCAAACATAATGTGAACACAAAATTGACTATACAATAAGGACAAGATAAAAAAAAAGTTCTTCCCGGAATATAGAAGCTGCAACATTAATTTTAAAAATTATTTTCCCTTTTCTTAAATATCTTTTATTATATAGATTTGAAATGATGAATAAATATATTGTACTTCAAACTGAATCACCGATTAAAAATTTGAAATTTCAAAAGAAACTTTCATTTTAAAATATTAACTATAATCAAACAAAAAAATTATAAAAAATAAATAAATAAAAATAAAAGTAAATCATAAGGTGTTATTTAGAAAGTAAAGTATTATTTAATATTTATCAATTTAAAACCAATGCACTTTAGTTTAATAGATAATATCTTTTACTTATATATTGATGTATTGTTTCACATTTATAACTTTTTATTTGTGTTGTAAAAATTTCGTTCAATTTATTGAAATAAAGTTTAAAAACAAAATATCCTGTATTAATCGTATTTACATACATTTTTTTTATTTTTATTTTTACCTTGAATGCATCTTATGTTACATTATAGATAGAGTGGATTCTACCGATTTCCTTTCTCGAAGGAACAAACTTCCGAGAGCATGCATATACAGGATATTTTCCTCCTATATTCTATTTCCCTCATTTTTTCCGTTAAAGTTTTCCTCTCTTAAAAGCTTCGTCCTTTTCATCGTTGTCAGATTTGACTGCTTCAATTGTGCGATAAAAAATAAATAAATAAATAATTAAAAATAAAAAAAAAAATCTGGAGAAACTGGCACAAAAAAAAAATGTTTTTAGATGATGTAGATGTTTGACTGTCTAATATTATTCAGTGATGTGTTTCCGGTTAAAGAAATAGTTCTCTGAAGGATGCTTAAACTTTTAACTAGCATAAGCTAAAAGATAAACTTTTGCTTTTTGAACTTTTTTTAATTTCGTGTTTTTATTTATTTATTTTTCTTATTTCTTAAACGTAATTTGTAGTCACAAAAATTGTTAAATAAAATTAATTTATCAATTTATTCATTGTCTGTATCTTATGTTAGTTAAATATCTAATTATCTGAAGTAACTAGGTTTCATTTTTTAAATATATTTTTACTCCACAATTTTTTAACACGTTTGTTTGATTAATTTCCATTATGTTTTTCATGCTCATCCTTTATATTCTTATTATTAAGAATTCTACATATTCATAAATATCTGTAGTTTATTTAAATCCAGAATTTTTATTGAACGATAAACTAGGAATATTTCATTAATCAAAATAAATATTTATTGTGGCATTAGATCATCATAAATAAATAAAAAGACTAAAAAAATATTTCTTTTTTATCCACTAAAAACGTAGAGAATGCTTTACTTTTTCAATACAAAGTAAGTTTTCTTATACAAACATTACATTTTTAAATAAATTTCTTTAAATTTATGAATAAAAATTTCAAAGAAATAGATTAATAGTGTGTGTAAGTTTTAGAGCCTGCATCAAAGAGCAAGGGAAATTAATAAAATATACCGCTTGAACGATTCTGTCTTATGTTAAAAATAAAATATCCAACAATATTTTAAATAATGTAATTCATGTCTGATTTACAATTTGTTAATATGATGTATTGAATCTATAATGATAAACCACTCTGTAATTGTTGCATCGTAATACATATTTTCATTATTTAAATTTAATATTAAAAAAAATATTCAAGATTACATTAAATGATTTTTTTCAAAACTCTATAATACATATAAAAATACATATCTGAACAAAATTTTAAATTTGCCTTGTTTTTAAAAAGTAGTACCATAATTTTCTGCTTTATAATTTACAGCACTGTATAATATAAAAGCGGAATTTTCGGCTTATACCAGAGGTGGGCAGAGGTTAGTAAACCGGAGCCTCATACAAATTCTACATTTTAATTTATTTATTTATTTAATTTTTAATTTTTTTTTTTTTTTTTTGGGAATGTCATTTTTAATAAAATTAGGTATAATAGCTAATATTTGCTTAATTTTATGAAAATGAAATTGACAATATCGATTAAAAACATAGCCAAAAAATATTTTTTAAAAATACAATAATATTACTATAACTTTATTGCAAACCTTCTTTCATCCACTAATACTATAAAAGTATGATGTGTATAGCATTTTGCATACTTTTTGTAAAAATTTGTCTCCCTCATATCATTCACTGTTGTAATTTCATGTTTAGAAGATTGTTTATATATTTATGTTATTTTTTAATAAAGTATTTATTCTTTTAAAGTATCATTTATAGAAAGTGAAATTTGCGGAAAAAATGTCCACTTCTTGCAAGTGCAAAGAAAAGAAATAAAAAACTGATTCAAGGACATTCAACTCAAACCTTTCAAGAAGCAAGTATTGCGTCATCCAATCAATCATCCATAAATCTACGGAAAAGGAATTCTTCCTGAGATGGAAGGAGGAAAAAAAAAAAACCCGACCATAGACCGGGACAGAGACGAATGTCAAGTTTCGGTACCCCAGCAATAGGCGCAACTGCTCAATAATACTGTCGGCCTGTATATCGATAGTAGTTTTTTATGATAATGTTCGTAAACCCAACTGTCGAAATCCCCCCCCTCCATTCTATTACATTTAAATAGAATATACAAGTATAAAATAGAGACTGACTGGGATGGGAGAAGATATAGAGTAGATTAGTAAAATTGTAAGCTGTAAATAATAATGCTTAACACTTTAATAAAGAAACGATCTATTGCTATTGAGAACGTTGCATATGCCATTTAAGGAAATAAAAGCAAGCATTCAAATTCAGTTTGCTGCTTTTCTAATTTGGTTCATTTTCTATAATTTTTGGTTTGTTTTCTATTTTGGGTTTATTTCATAATTTGGTTCAGATTTTACCATATAATACAGTTTACCTATTTAATGATAATGAAAATAAACTTACTTGATTTCGCTTAATTTCTAACTCAGATCTGTTATACAACTCAGCATTACGAAGACCAATACTACAGAATTGTAAAATAGCGAGAAAACACCTAAAAATAAACAGATAAAATGAATACAAGTTCGCTTAGCAAATATCTCCAATTTGTCCAATTGATAGCTTTTTGGGGTTTTTCTGCTAATATTTTTCATTTTGTATAATTTTTCATTTTTAAATATTCCCTTTTATTTCTTACAAGTTGTTAGTTTTTGTTTATTTTTAATGTAGTCCAAGAATATTTCACATTTTGAGTGAGTGTGCATTTTGGTGCTAAATATGGCGGACTTTGCTTTGCACTTCAATTTAATGAATATCGTCTGTTCAAAGATCATCGTGATATTCTTACAATTAACATTCAATAATGACTAGATCTTTCACCATCGTACTCTTATTTACTTACTCACATCATACTCTTACTTACTTACATCGTACATTTACTTACTTTAAAATACATCAAATATATGCTAATCATCCAAAAATCCAGTTAATCATATCTTTTGATACCTTTCATAGAACTGACAAATATGAAAAGCTATCTTGAGCGTTCCGATTTCGGTATCTCTTTTATTCGAAAACAATCTCACCGGTTTCTACTTCATAATGTTCTCACTATATATTTCTAGAAGAACTCGTAAAACAATTTTTCAGTCACAGAGCCCAGTAGATTCTGTAAAAAAAAACGAGCAACGCCCAATTTATTCACATCAGTCTTGATCAATATTTTAAGAGCCGGATTGTGGTTTATGCAACAAAAAAATATCTTTATTTTTTGATAAACCTTGTCAGTGTTGAAAATGTTTCTCCAATACATACCCAACCGCGAATGGTAAAAAAAAAACGTTGCTTAATTTTCAGTGCTCAACATCCCATTACATCGTGTTCAGCCTAAATTCTCAAATGTTCTAATTGTAGGGAAAAACACGAAGTCAAGGACAACAACTATGTTAATGTTTTTAAATTCAATGCCCTTGACTTACATCAATTCAAACGCTTCAGTATAGTAGCCCGAGACAATACCGCACTCAAGATAAGGACTCGTTTTTTAAACTGAAAGTTAACTCTACCTTATCCTCTAATTATATTTCAAAACGCAAAATTACAAAATTATTCTAACAAGCCATGGAGTTTCAACAATTAATCAAAGAAATCTGCCAGGCACAAGCCTCCATTTAAATCAATTAATATTTTCTGTGAGAACTTTACAGAAAATATCACAGCAACTTTTACCACCCTCAGTAAAGCAATAAAAAAATTATAAGTTTAAAAATAACTAAGTTTAAAGATAAGAAAAAAAATAAAAGTGGAAAAATAGTCTTCGAGATCTTACAAGATTTCGACAATGCAGTGGTAAACTTAACAGAATATGGCACCTCGTCCCAGTTTCTCACTATCCGTCATTTGACATAACAATCAATTAAGATTCCTAAATAAGTAATTTTGGCTCTTATTCTTGATTTATTCAATTTTCTTCGATTTCCTCTTAATTTTATGTTCTATGTTTTTATGTTTGTCTTTTTTTCTGTTCTGTCCCACTTCCAACATTTTACAATGGAATGCTTGAATTAGCAGATTTAAAAACATTTTTTATTTCAATTTTTTTTAATTAATTATAGAGCATTTCTAAATTTCTAAAATCAGGTACACTTTTTTGAAAAGTTCATTTGTGGGAAAGATTGACCTGATAACACGCAACAAGAAGGATTTTAATAGCTGTTGATTCAACTATTCCTTGCAATACTCTAAACTTCTCCATTCAGAAAATGTAATACAAGCCAACACTTCAACTTCTGCATAAAAGTTTACTAAACTCAGCATTTATTACCCCAAACTTATTTAACCATTTTTTGGTGGATGTAATATATCACACCCTTCCTTCTATTTGCATTATTTTGTTGATTTCAGTTCTCATCATCCTATTTTTGACTCATCCTCTTCAATTAATAGTTCTGAGACTCTGTTCTATTGAATTCTCAATTATAATTTGAACATTCTCACCAGTTCACCTGTTCATATTATTCTGTTTTTTCATCTTTTATTGATCTCTCCATTGCCAGTGCATATACCATTCATTGGAACCGTTTCGACAGTGATCATTTATCGATCCAATTATCTTGACAGACAGGTTATAATGGGATCTATTGTTCTTCATTTTTCTTCGTAGTCAACCGGAATCGCACAAGCACATGAGAATCATATCCTGATTTATAGTCTTTCCTGTTCAACACCTTAAATAAAACAAGAAAAACTACTGAATGTCTCCTCATCAAACGCTTCCTTGGTGGAATACACAGTGCAACAAATTTATACTACAGATCAAAACACTTTTGTATCAAATGTGCATTCAATTTTTTTCGCAACGTTTAGATTACATGCAGGTAAATTTCTACCAGATTTCGTTAATTAATATCTCAGAATATAATAAAATAGATGAATTCTGTGGGTTCCTCTACTGCCTTTAATATCAAAACATATAAAATAATTACAACCCTTCACAATAGAGACATCATCTCAACAACAAGATCATTTATACTAATAATAATCACATATCTAAACCAATGAGCTAATCTGTTAGCATTCCATTTCAATAAATGGAATGCTAACAATTAATGGAATGCTCTAATTTATTCTCTTCGATCTTTTAGACGATTTCTTTCACATCTATAATGAACTCTTTACTTTCTGTGAGTTAAAAGTTGCTATATACGTTGATCTTAATACTTCTCCAGGTAGTGACGATATTCCAGCTAAATGAATTAAAATTTTTCTCGGGCATTATCTTCATCAGCTCCTTCATATTTTAAATAACATTTATCCCATCAGCAATATACCACAAAAGTATTTAAATGAGCAAATCATCCGACTTTTTAAGATGAAGATAGCACTTCCATACCTCATATAGACGAATAGCCTTAACATCTGATTTATGCAAAATTTTTGAACGGGTGGTACTTTAGAGAATCATTCATTTTTTAGTTCCTATCAAATTCAACCATTATCATTCTATTTCTTTTAAAGAACTTTTGATGTAGCCTTTGACACTATTTAATCACAAAGTCGAAGCAAAGAACGCTAATAATAATTTCATTTTTATTAAATTAGACATTTCTTCGGCATAGGATTCTGTTTGAAAGATGATTTACTTTGTAAAAGCTTACAAGTTGGTATAAAAGGGCAATGCTGCAAAGTGTGCCTTTAATTTCATAACAGGAATTTTTAAACAAAATGGAGAAATTTTATTTCGATGAAATTATTTTCCATTTGCGTAGTTCAACAAGGCAGTCTTCTATATGCTTTTCATACATGAGTCATATTTTGGATGTTATCTCCGCTCATACCGAATGCTTATTATATGCAATCGACATTTTTTTTTTATTTATTAGCCATATAGTTTCATAAAAGCTGTCTTTGATCTTCAAATTATTCTTCATAAAATCTCTCAATAGTATTAAACATAGAAATTCCCTGTTCAACCTGAGAAATGTGAAGCAGTAAACTTTTCTAGTAAAAAAAAAAAATTCAAATTTTACACTTGTAGATTCACAGCATCAATATTCCAAGGAAACAGCACATCTGATTTCTTGACGTCATTTTCTCTCATGCCCTAAATTTCTAACCACTTTTCCTGTACCTACAAAGAATAGAAATTTAAAAAAAAAAAAAAAATTAATGCAATCAAAGCAATAGAGACTAATTCCTGGGTTGTCTGTCCTTGCATCTCATTCAAATTGCAAATTGCATTATACGAAGCCTACTCGAATATGAGTCTGCTCCTTTTATCCCCTCCAACCATAGGGACCTTCAAGTTTTATACATAGTGTCAACAAATGAGCCTTTTTGCTAGCATTTCGCATCATGTCTTCCAAGACGGACTCCGCTCCCAATTTTATGCAAAAAGTCGGCAAACTTCCTTTGTTTCGTAGTCAGTTTATGCTGGCAAAGAGCTTTATTCCTCAAGCAAATTTCTTTCGATTCTCCTTTTCTCTGTTTATCTTCGATCTGGAAATCAAACTCCAAGGTTGAGACATCTTATTTCTCTTCAAATGTTTGTTGCCAAACCTCTAGACAACGTTAACATCCGAACTTTCACTTTAATCTCTAATTTTCCATGAGTTGGTCTGAACTCGAAATTTCGAACAATAAAAAATGAACATTGAAAAGACAAGGTTATTTTGACCCCAGATGATAATAATGATCATATAATGATTTTAAGACATAGTTTAAACATTCTATAGCTGCCATCAATACATTTTCACAAGAGTGTTCCGTAAATCAGATTTCCTTTACTATAGAATTTTTTTTCAGGTGAAGCCCTTACACTGATTTTAACTATTTCATTATATGTTCTCTTAACTCACAATTATATCATCCTAATAAACAATCTTTCTGTTCTTAGAATTGCAACTTTCAATCTAATCACGTCTTCAAACTACCCGAAAGTCAAATAGTAAACCAGATGGTTTGCATTTTATAATTAATAAACAATTTATTTTACAATAATATTTTAATAACAATAGTGATTCAACATTTAATCAATTAACTAACAATTTAAGTATTTTAATAATCGAGCCATCCGGACTTCAGAGCATGTTTATTGCCATTGCCGAGAATAAGTAACTGGGAACTTCAAATTTCTTTTATGCTGTTTCTTGTATGCAATAAGTGTTATTCAAATTTTCTTATCATCTTGTCAATTTTTATAAGATCTACTATTATTCAAATTATCTTATCATATTTTTTATTTTTATATTTTATATGATCAGTTTCAATAGCTTCATCTAATATGGTCTTTATTTCTTTATTTCCTTTTGTTTGCCAGAAATTTCGTGCAATAATTCATTTCATTCAACATCATCTCAACGTAATATGTATCGAATTTGAAAAACTATCATGCAATTTCGGGCTTTGATACTTTTTGTTCATCATCACATTGTCTCTTTTATTTTGAAAGCATTTGGATAAATTGAGATAAAGCAAAGTTTGTGGATATACATCTCAAAACAACAAGTTAAGATATTAAATTGATAAATAAGACTTAAAATTCATAATTTAAACAACAGAATCTAATAAAGATTATCTACATCACGAAATTTTAAGTTACCCACTTTAACACAAATGAAAACTAAACATTGTTGATAGAATCAAAAGCAGAAAATATACTCAAACACAATGTTTCAAAATTTTATGCAACAAAAAACCTTTCATAGGTAAGCTTTTAGGATCATAACTCTATAGTAAACAAAACTCAGAAAAAGAAATATTAAATATTACATCAAATTAAATTAGCTCATTTCTATAGTTGGGTAAAAGCAAAACAAAAAATTTCTAAAAATATAAATAATGAAATAACATAATAAGTTTAATGAAATAAGATTTTTAAAAAAAAACTTAGTTCTACACAAAAGTGTATTTTTATGCATATAATTTAAATTATATACATAATAAAAAAAAAAAAACTTTTTAACGAAATTCAGATGAAAATAAAAATGAAATATTACAAAAATTAAGCAAAACTTAATATTATTATTAATAATTTATATTTATTTCCTGATTCAAATTTAAAGTGATACATATTAACGCATTGCAATTTTGCTTCGATATTATCATCTTTAGAAGTAATGTTACACAACAGGTGGCAGCACGAACAAACTCTCAATTTTTTTCCATTGTTGGAAAAATTTTGCATTTCAAATTACGATTACTGTTAGTAGATCAAATCAAATCAAAAGAATTGCAAGTAACAAAGTAACTAAACATTATGAATACTTCTTTCTTGGTTTGTTATCTTTCTAAAGCCGATATGAAATGATTTGCTACAGAATGAGTAACTGATAAATTAGAAATATGATTCTTAAAAATTCAAAACTCTCAAATTTATAACAACAAATTTACAAAACCTCATAAAATAAAAAAACCAAAACAAACATAAGATTAAAAAATTCCGCCATTAGTAATATTTAAAAAGCAGTAACAAAAACATGGCAACTTTTCGTGTTGCAGTGTAATAATATGATTGTCATTCATGTTATAATCTGTTTTTCAGGGAATAGTAATATTCAAATATCACTTTGGTTACTTGACTATTTCAGCCGAATAGATGGTGACTTCTTTTGATGTGTAATATGGTTTATTTATATATTATTTTTATTTTATTTGCAAGTTCTTTTTTGTGGTACGATGAATGTAATCGATGGGTAGCGAATCTTCTTAAATCTTGTTTGAATTTTTGCATGCATATGTTCGTATTTGTATTTGTATTTGTTAGTCTTTTTTATTTCACCACATATTAAAGTAAATAGTATATTATAAAACAACAAATAATTACTATATTGCATAAATATACAAAGCACCATTGCAAAGGAAAAAATATGTTTTAACTTCAATTTTCAATAACAGCTTGTATTTATCAATGATATAAAAAGGAGCCCTAAAATACTTCTAAACTCAGATGAATATTTATTTGTGCTTTTATTATTCTATGCTTTTATTTATGAATATATTCTCTTCTCAATACATTTGAAGGAATATACTTTTAATATAAAGATAGGATGTCAGTACAAATAATTCCACTTCGCTTCAATAAACATTGCAATACCTAACTTTTTAAAAGCTTTTGTGAGTGCCTAAAATAATTATGGTATATTTCGAGTTCACCACCAATTTTTTTTTTTGCTTTAATATCCACACAAAACAAAAAAATTAATATGTTTTCAAATTAAGTGAGTTTACCACTTTAATTGCATTAACCTTAAATATTCAAATTCACATTATATATTTAGATGTAAAAAGTATATTTTGTGATGACTTCTGTACATTTTTCAAGTTGATAAAAATTTTGCCCACTGATTTTTATATGCATATCCTCGTCCTAAATATAATTTCCAGACGGAAGAGAGAGAGCTAGACAATTCCTTTTCTGTTTAGTTTTTCCTTTATTTTTTATAAACTCTTACCTCCTTGTCGGCATCTGTGAAAGGTTCTACCCACGGCGTTTATTAGTGATTTGTGCGACTCCTTTCACTTCGCCATCCGCGTCCAGAATTGGCATGCACAGCATGTTGTAGGTCTTGTAACAGGTTCTGCTGTCGACTTGAAAGCTGAATCGATCATCCTGGAAAGACAAAATTCTTGCATCAATTCATTACATTTGAAAGTTTATTTCAATCGCATACTGTATCATTATCTTTAAGCCTTATAATAGGAAGGATGTTAAAACGATAATAGCAACAACTCATGCACCAGATAGCAGCAATTTCAGAGTATAATGACAATATTGCATTACAGTTTTCCATATAACTCAACAAAAGAACATGTATATAGTATTCCTATACTTATTCTTATATTCCTACATATAGAATATAGTATTCCTATATATTTATTGAAGAGTAAATGAACCGAATGATATTATTTTAATGACACTGAATGAAATATAAAATTCTAAATACAAGATTGATTTGATTAAAATACAAGATGATTTAAATCAACATGACAAGATTGTCATGTTTGAACGAAAATAATTGCCTGAAAGCGGTTACAAAAATTAAAGTAAAATTGTAATGTTTTCTATTCAATAATTCTTCATTACACTATTTATAACTTTTTCTCAGAACTGGACATGACAAAAATCAACTTTAATGAGCAGACCTCATTCTCTAAAAATTTTTTGTTTTATTATTTTCATTTCATTCGTTCCTTCTATATAGTCAAACAAGTTGTGATATTTTCCAGACACGACTATTGTTCCAACCAAACAAAAGAATTCTTTATTAATAGTATTATTATTTAAAATACATTTCTCTGTAAAGAACAGTAAGATAATGTATGTGAAAGAATATCAAGATAATTTGTTTGAAAGAATAGTAAGATAAAAATAATTTCATTTTCTAATAACTGTCTGGCCCCCAAAAAGCTCACAACAATTTATGCTCATTAGATAAACAACAATATATGTACGTCAGCCGTAGTTCTAACAAATGTAATAATATTAGCAACTGTAATAGAATGCCTTGACTAAATATAACTTAAACTTAATAAATTTATTAAATTACAGCATATTTTAAAATATTTAAATGTGTGCCTCTATCGCGAAAAACACTAGTTTTGAAATATGGTCTCATTTACTACTAAGAAACTACGGCCTCGTGCATGAATCGAAAAGATGATGTAGAAAGATTGTAGGGATGAGATTCAATTAAAGATAATAAAAAACAGTAAGTAATTAACTTTGCTAAATGTATCATTACCCATTATCATTCAAATCGTTCGGTCATTTCTAAGCATTCGCGAATTTATGCATAATGTAGTTGTATAGCTAATATCCAATTCAGTTGCAGCTGATAATAAGTGGAATTCTGTTTCGGAAATATTTTTGAAATTGGTTTAATATTGTGTGAAATAAATGAAAAAAAAAAAAATTACAGAAATGTGCAGATGCATGCATGCGTTTTGCGTATGTATATACATGTGTATAATTGTGTTCATGTTCTTATCTGTATGATTATGTATGTATATGAGTTTTGTGTGCATGTGTGAATGTATGTATGTGCGTATGAGTGTGTGCATGTATATGCGTCGACATGCATATCTTTTGTATGTGCATATACATGTTTGTATATCGGATTTTATGCATGAATTTGCGTGTATATGTATACATGGGCATGTGTTAAAAAGTGAGAATGGGAGCGTGTATGTATGTTTGCATGTGCTAATAATGAATGTATGTGCATGTATAACGGTGTGTACTTTATTTATGTGTTGTATAAATGAACATATGTGTGTGTTTTCAAATATATACTTATACGTATATTAAAATTTATAAATATGCATATGTATATAGATGCATGTTCATGTGTACTGTATGTACGTAAGTAAAAGGAAAACTCAAGCTCACATAGGTAAGTATATGCACTTATTTATATATAAGCACATGCACATGTTTATGTACACCCCATATGCACACATTTATTCAAACTCACATATACTCGTTAATACAAATGCACCTACAAGCATATGTACGTACTTTCATATGTAACTATTCCATTTTCGGCAAAAACAATCAAACTATGAAAGTTTTTTATAACTTAAAATTAATGCTACCGACTTATCATTAATGCTAATTAATTAATTTTTACAAATAAAATAGTGTAAAAAGAACCTTGATATTTTTTGGATTATGTAAAAACTACCGAAATCGGCAGATGACAGCTTTAAAGAAAGTATAAAGTTATCTACTAATCACGTCATACACTCATGTCCATAAATTAAGGATAATTCAGAATCACACAGAAATTGAACACTAAAATAAAATTTCACCTGTAGAATTATCACACACATCTTGAAGAAGAATATGCAAATTACAGGAAACCAGCAGATGGCGCAGATAGTACGTCACAATGACGAGAGTGTAAGAGAGGGGTATATAAGGAATGAATGTGTGGCAAAGAAGTAAAATTGTTCACAAGCGATTTAAAAGCCTTTCAGTGCAATAACCGCATAGTTAGGGGCACAAAGGAAGCATTTGGATGATTTTTACGTGGTAGAATTATCGGACGACTGGAATGTGGTCGTACCCAGCTGGAAGTATCCGGGAGGAACTTGGAATCGCCCAGAGTGTCATCTCCAGGCTTTGGCAACGATTCCAAGATGATGGTAATGTGAGTAGATGTTGACAGCACAGGTCGCCCCCGAGTTACAACGCTGAATGAGGACCGGTATTTAGCAGTTACTGACAAAAGAAACAGACGGAGCACAGCATCAGACCTGTCTCGTCAGCTCTTCAGCTAACGGTGACGACAGTTTTAAAGGCAGACCGTGTACAGACGCTTAGGGGGCACATTGGTCTATATGCTCGTAGGCCTGTCAGATGTTCCACTTACCGCAACTCACTGTCGCCTGCGATTAACCTGGAGTAGAGAGCTGCATTGTGGGCACACCAACAGTGGTCTTGAGTGATGTTTTCCGACGAGTCCAGGTTTAGTTTGCAGTCTGATTCTCGCCGGACTTTCATATGGAGAGCGCCAGGTACCCGTTGCCACCAAGAGAACACCATTGAACGACACCGTTACGGTGGTGCAGGATGGCTCGTTTGGGGAGGAATTATTCTTGGTTCCAGAACTGACCTTGCATGTTCAGAGTGTAACGATGACAGGCCACATCTATCGGGGATGTCATTCTGGAACAACATGTACGTTTGTTTCGGGGCGCCATGGGTGCTGAATTTCTGTTTATGGATGACAACGCCCGTCCTCACTGTGCAAACATTGTAGACGAATGCCTTTCAAGCGGAGGATATCACCCTGGATTGGCCAGCATACTCACTGGACTTGAATCTAATGGAGCATGTGTGGGGATATGCTTGGCCGACGAATTGCAGCCCGTCAACCCTACCCACCTGTCAAACGAACTTTGAGGGCATTGCTTGATGAGTGGTGTTATATTCCCCAAGACTGATTGATAATTTGATACTCAGCATGCCTAGGTGATGGTAAGTCCTGCATTGCATCGTCCGGGAGACATACTCCATATTCTCCAATGTAACGACGATGTCCTTAACCATGTTATATTGTTTTTTGTAAAGTTCTTTTGAAATTTGCTCCAGGAGTAAAATCGCAATTTTTATTAATTATGTCAAAACATATAGCATCTTTTTTGCTCTTTTACCTTTGTTTAATAAATAGACTTTTACAAATAAGTCAAATTTGTTTTGCTTCTGTCTCTTTTCTTTGCCTGAACTTCATTATCCTTAATTTATGGACATGAGTGTATATCCTGTCTGAATACAATTATGCATATTTTTACACTATATCTGAAAGAATAAATAAAACTGAAGTAGTATTTCTTTTTATTCTAGAAAACAAATGAAAGTTTTGTGTATTACAGATGTGTTTTATTCTTGTGTGATTTAATATCATGACGAGAGGATTACTTCGTTCAGAAACAAGAACAATGCTAAAAATAACAGGTTTAGAAGATGGCTATAGAGTGCTGAAATTGCCGGATTGCTAGCTTGGAAAATCGAAGACTGCAACTGACTGCTTTCTCAATCCGGTAGCTATAACACAAAAGAGCGAACAGGAACATTTCTTAGAGGCAAATGCAGAGGCTTTCCTGCATGCAAAAACTGTCTTCTTCGAAGATTAAAGATGAGATGCAGTTACCAATCAAACAATATGAAACAATAAGTTGAAAGGAAAAACTTCCGCTTTCTAAGCGGCATTTTGATTCACGTTTAAGTTTTTGCCAAAAGCATTTAGTGGCTTAGCATCAACTGGAATGATGTCGCATTTTCGGATAAAAAAAGTTTAATTTTGATAGATCAGATGGATTTAAGTTTTACTAGTATAATCTAAAAAAAACACCTTTTCTCAAAATGCCAATTTGGAGAAGGATATATCATATGCGCTGCCTTTTTAGCGGTGATGAAACTAAAATTGTTTTCGTCGAAAAACAAAATGAATTTCATGCCATATCAGGACATGGTGGCAAATAGCTTGATGTCAGTCGCTCCTCTGATTACATCAGAGATTGGACATTCCAACAAGATAATAGAATTTGACATTAATTAGATAATTTGACATTAATTAACAAGGTTGAACCGATGATTAATACAAGTAATACTAAAAAAAAAAGAGGTTCTTATATAAATTACTAAAAGAATAATAATAATAATTTTAAAAAAATTTTCAAATTGAACTATATGACAATTTCTCTTAAACTCTCACATAGAATTTTACATAAATGTAACCTTAAATCTATTTCGATTACGATTTCCTTGTAACATGATGTATTCTCACATTTCATAAAAAATATGATATAACAGATGGCCTGAAAAAAGTTTATAGGCTGACACATAGATGGCGCTACTAGTATTAAATCAACATGAGATTTTTAGTTAGCTCTAATCTTCTAAAGACACACTAATTTTCTAATTAAATGATGTTACAAAAATAAAAATAAAATAAACAAAAGTATTGTATCTTGTATCCAAACATTTTCGAATATATAAATATACTCATGTTTGTGAAAAATTGCAACACCATGAAGGACTTACGCGAGTGAGCTGAAATTTTCAGAAATGCAAATTAGCGCATGATATGCAAATGATTAGAATTTCAAAACCGTAGCGCACGCAGCGCCCTCTCTGAACGGCGGATGGATTCGAATAAATAGATGGCTGTAGCGAGGCGTGCATGGTTATCGGTGGTTATCTGCTAGTGGTAAACGTTAGCTCAATCGTTACTTATGCCTCTTCGACGAAAGAGAGCGAGATTTGAACAGCTTACAGAGTTTGAACGGGAGAATCAATAGCTACAGGCGTTTCATTATGTGCTTCATCAATTCGTAGACATTCTGCTGCAGCGTGGACTGCGCGCAGGACTCCCTGTATACAGGATCCTCTCACGCTAAACCATCGCCGCCTGCGGCTACAATGGGCAGCTCAGCATAGAGACTGGCATGCTGATTGTGGCAGCATGCCCCCAGGGCTCACTTCTCTCTCCTATTCTTTTTAACATTTACGTCAACGACTTCCCCGTAATCGATAATATTAATACCGCTATGTACGCCGACGATACGGCAATCATTACGCAACATAAAGATCCAAATGAAATCATCAACATTTTACAAAATTTCACTGTCAACCTAGAAATCTGGCTAAAACTCTGAAAATCAAGGTAAACCCTAATAAATGCGCCGTCCTTATTTTTAACAACTGCAGATATCCTGTTCAAATGAATAACATAACTATTTTCAACGAACCAGTGCTTTTCGTACAAGAATATAAGTACCTAGGACACACTCTTGATAGAAGACTAAGTTACAGAAGCCATGTAAATAACACTATTAAAAAGCTCAGAATGCCGAGAATGCAATTTCCATCTCCTAATCAAACCAGCAAGCTCTCGATCAGGGTCAAACTCTTGCTTTATACCTCCAATCAGACCAATCCTGACCCATACGCGGCACCTATTTGGATTCAAACAGTGATAAACAGACTGGGGAAACTGCAGGTTTTCAAAAACAAATTTATTCTTGACTCCACAGACGCCCCTTCCATTTTTAGAAGGGAACTTATTCATAAAGAATTAAAACTTCCACCTATTCTAAATTACGCGAAACAGATATCTCAAAAGTTTATTTTAATTTAGACAACCTTAATAATCCTCTCATCAGCAAACAAACTATGATCTTCAAAATTACCATAATAGAAAAAGACCAAGAGCAATAGCCAGCTACCATTTTGACCAACACGTAAATGTAAAAAGAATCGAGACTCGATCCAGGATAGTTCAACCCCTTCATTACTTTTCGGTCAGTGTTGGTAGCGCTATACTGCTAGTCCGCTTCAACCCTTTACTCTCAGTAAAGCTTTGTTTACGCGTTCTTCGCCGTATCTGAAGCGCTCTCCCAGGTCCGCGTCGAAATTTTCTCAGCTCAATCTCCGCCCCACTCAGCAATCATCGCCCCTCAACTGTCTTCGCTGGCAACTGATTTTCCCAGTTATTTTGCAGTTTCTAGTTAACTGGATTCGGTTTTGGACTTCAGAGGGATTCGGACGCATTAGTCGCTCGCTCCTGAAGAAGCGTGGTTTCTGGCTGAGAGCCTCTAGCTGAGCAATTTTGTGTTAGTGTTTTTTTGTGTTGTGTGTGTTTTGTTTCATCATCATTTCATCATCTTCATTTCATCATCATTTCATTTTTTTTTTTTTTTTTTAACTTATTATATTACCTGAACTTAAGATGAGTCAGACGCCGTCTGACAAGTCGGACTTAGTTTCTCCGGTGAGAGCCCTCACTTCATGAGCAGGGCCTTCCCCGGACTCTACCACCTCTGAGGAGTCCAAGAAATGGACACCTCCCAAAACGGTGACGGCCGAGCAGCTGAGCTGCAATGACTTTTTGTTCAACCATCCGGCACCAAAAAGACTATCTGACCCGACTCGGGCACTTGCTCTGCTTACTGAGGTTTACTCAAGGAGGCAGCGGCTCTCATGACTAAGGTGCAGAAGCACCAGGCGCTGCAACAAACATCAAATCTCCCACCTGGGAAAAAGCCTCGTTGACCATCGAGGGAGTGCTCAGGCGGATTAGAGCCATCTGCACGTACACCGGCATCCCTGCCTCACACCTACCAGGAAATAGAGCCGCCGAAATCAAAACGGCGAAAGAGCTCCGACAAGGCTGCGGCTGAGGCCCAACAACTTGCCGAAGCGCAGCAAGCAGCCGCCGTCACCAATTCTCACCTCCTGCCCCGCCTCAATCACCTCAGGGCACCGCTCCTGCCGCCAAAAGGAAAGGCACCAGCCTCTCCTGTACTCCGACTCCGATGGTTCGGTTCATCACTGTTTCTAAGAAGGACTGCAAAAGGGTAAATATGGTATGCGTTTACCCTCATTAATAACTCAACAAAACGTTGGCTGCTGATCAAGCTTCGTGGCTCCTCACACAATTTAAGAGGGTTACTAAAATTCCACCATTCTTTGTAACTGGCGAAGGCGGTGGAACAGCTGATTAAACCAATCGCGCGTGCGTAGATTCCCAGTATCCAGACTAAGTTGTCTGGTCAATTCCTTGAATTACCGTGGATAACGAACCTGAATACAGGAAACTGGCCCAGATTCTTGA
>BPLR01013279.1:0-38629 GCA_021605095.1 Caerostris extrusa | reverse complement strand
AGTTGCTGCATTGCTTGCTTAGCATATACTTAAAAAAATGCATGGAATATTTTTTGTTCAATTAGGATTGAAACATAAGTCAAAAGGACTTAATATAAAATCAGATAGAAGTTGATTTTTTTTCTTATTTTAAATTAATGTAATTCATATGTTTAGTTAAAAAAAAAAATCTGCCTACAATATTAACTCATAACAACTTATTGTTTTTTTTTTGTAATTCAACTAGAGAATAATTTTCATTTAAAAAAAAAAAAAAAAAATTAGGACTTCTAATGTAATAATTTTTACACTATTATATTTTGCAATTATCAACATATAGATATTTTCATCAGTATTTTTGAAAGAATATTTTTTTAATGGCAAAATTTGCATTATCCTGTAATTTTAAATGTTATTATTGCATTATGTGTGTTTTTTTCATATAATTGAATAATTTTAAGAATTTTATAATATTGTACTAAGAAAAGAGGTCCTCATGATTTTCATTTTATTATTCTATTAAAAGGGATTTGTGGTTTGCATTTATAGGAAAAGGGACTTCTAGAACAAAAGGGTTAATAACCCATGCTCTAAGTAAGTAAATAGATAATGCTATAATTTTATAAAAAACAAACTGTATCAAATTTTTAATCAACAATATTTCTCATGAGAAACGTATACCTTTAAAACTATCATCCATTTCTTTCTTTTTCTTTTATTTGCATCATAGATTTATGGAAACTATCTTTCTGCCACTGCTTGATTTGTGTGTGACTACATCATTCAAGCTGGTCTTTAATCTGAGGTGCATGTCACACCTTCGATCTGCTTCAATCAGAACAGATTTCCAAGAAGCAGCTTCTGTTGCCATATTCTGAAGCCTGTACGTAAATGTTGTACTAATTAAAATAAATACATATAAAAATGTTCCAAGTTATGAATCTTTTCCAATTATACTTTTTATTAATGAAATTTTTTTTTCTTATATTAAGCTAAATTTGTATTTCAAAGTCAGGTTGCTTTGGTATCTTTATATAAGAATTTTATTATTTTGTTCTTGGTTCTCAAAATGACAACTTAATGAGCAAGATATTCTATTGACATCCTTTATTTTGCAATTATGTATTTCTCTCTTCGATAAGAATAAGTCATATTTGATATAGCAATTATCTATGCATTACAGTGGTTATATAATGTGTTATTATAGAAATTGGTCTTACATTTAAAGATTATGCATGCTTTTGAATATTATTAGTATTTACAAAAAATTACAGGAATACAATAAATGATAATAACTTCTTATTACAACTGCACACCACACCAGATAGCGTGTGAACTGATTGGTTAATTACTATTTCTTTTTTTTTTTTAACATATACCTAACAATTAAGCAAAAAGAGATATACAACAGATACAAATTAGACAATCAATTTCATAGCTGAATAATTTGAAAAATATTAATTGTAAAGTACCAGTTTATTGCGGCAATCTAAAAGCTTGCAGATAATAGGCGCTAAGTGTTTATGCCTCATGAGACGAGATGTAGTTTACTGTTACTAATATTCTTTAAGTGTCTCTCGTTTTTAACAAGTTAGAAAATTTACAGCACAAGCTAATTTAGAGCTAAGAATTCTTAAATCAACAGTTAAAACAAATCTCGAAAAAACAAGGATGTCAATCTCAATTGTGACAATTTTTTAAATATTTTTTGTCACTAGTGAGAAAAGAATGAATGGAAAACAATTAAATTTAAACAATTAACAATACCTTCCAATTAAAATATGCAAAAACTCTATTACAAAACTTATATGAACAGAGATGCACAATTGGAAATGGTAGCTGCAATTTATGATATTAAATAATGCAGCAATTAAAAAAAAAAAAAAAAAATTGAAGTTTTAACTAAAATACAATTAAATTTAACACTTAATGCCCCCAAGGCGAGCACTAAAATTACTTGTTACACAGTGGATAAAATAGGTAAACAATATTAATTTTTAAATTCATAATATTGCTCAGCATTATGAAATGAAACTATGAAGATTGAAAGTACAAGAAAGTAAATCATGAGAATTTAAAGTACAACGGCTTGCATATAAAACAAGTACAGTTCTTAACCATTAAATTATACAGAATCTGTTTGATAACACAGGAAAATATACAAGGCTAATACTTTTATTTGTAAGGTTTCAGTGACAAGGCAACTTATCATTTGAGTCAAGTGAATAGACATAATGGTCAGGATTTGGGAACAAGAAAAGTCTCAGGCTGACTTAGATCGTGCACAGATAGTACATATTAAACAAGTTCTGTGCCTAAGTTATTCTAATCCTGAATCCCCATTCTTCTTTGTTGAAAAATTGTTACAGGAATCATATACTTGGAGATACTTCAGATTTATCTTATGCCAATGAAGGAAACAATGAATGGAGATTTTAACAAGATGGCACACCCTTATCACTTCCACACAAAGTTTACTTTTTACCTAAGTACTGAAGTCCAGTTTAGAATGGTATCAGATTATTCCATGGCCATGTTAACCATACATTTCACCCCTAGGATTTAGAGTAAGGAGTTTTGTTAAAGATGAAGTTTGTATAACATTGAAGCCCGAATTCAAATCATAAAACAAAATTGCATTTGGCTTAATTGACATGAACAAGCTCACAAACATGCGATAAGGACTAATTTATCGATGGAACATTTGCAGAGAAATGACAGGCAGCCACATCAATATTTGTGCAAAATATAAAATTTTGTGTGTTTTATTATTTTCTTATCATGCATACTCTTTTTATGTTTTGTTACATTATTTATATATATGTATAAAGACTTTTTGACCAACTAATTTATGTACACTATGCATCATAAAGATTTATGTATGTTGAAAATAGCACAAATAGCACACCAAAGTGTGTATTTTGAAAAGTCTATAAAAACGTGAATGAAAAATTTCAATTCATCTTTTAAAAAGTTGGAACAAACAGAGGAAAAAAAAATTTTTTAACCTTTTCTATAATTTCATTCCACTTTTTTGACCAGTTGCGTAGACTTTTGGCATAGGTTTTTTCTATTTCACTTCTTTCTTGAATTAGTAAGATGAGATCCCCACATAAGCGAAAACTGTCTTCTATTCTTTTTGTTGTTCGTTTGTAATTTCCAGGTTCCCAGAAACTATCGCTACCCACTATGAGCAGAGCATCATCGCTATGGTGTGACATTGTCCGTTTGTCTAACTAAAACGAAAGAAATCCAACTAAGAATTATAAAAGTTATTTCAGGAAGTTAAATATAGTTCTTATATTTTCATAAAATATATATTTCTCTATCATAACAATTATTTTTCCTAAATTACAATAAGTTACCCAAGAATATTGAAAAATAGTTAATAAATAGATAAATAAATAAATTTCATATAAAATATTTTTAAAAAGCACTGCAAAATTTTTGAAAAATCATATGTCATTATAATCAAAATAACAATTTCTTCATAGTAAGTCATATTTATATATTTAATAACTATATATTATTGCTATACAATAGAAATTGCTTAAATATTTATTATCTGTATAAACAATTAAAAAAAAATCAAGAATCATTTTTTTACAAGATAAAATTCCATCTACTTTAATAATATGCATTAAAAAAATTTTTTTAATAACAATACAAAAATAATTCAAATAGAAAAATATTTAAAATAAATAAATAAAATAAGAACTACTTTTAATAGGATTTTTGAAAGAGAAAAATAACATGCATATGAAATCGTACCGAAAGAAAAACGGGTTTTAGTAAAATTTCAGAATTTTCTATCAAATCAACGCTACCTCAAGACACACATTATTTCCCAATTCATTATTAATATGTTATATAAATTCACATAGCTTCCTTTCCAATAGATTAAATTTTTGAAAAGAATGTGAATATACACAAATTATATATAAAACAATATTAAAATGTATTTATCAAATTATTTTTGCCCATTGCTTCACAAGTCTGTAAAAGTGTTTATTTTGTAAACACACGATCATGCGGCAAAAGTACACTTAAAGGCGGTTATGTTCCAAGTTGTCACTACCTTTTTTTTTTTTTTTTTTTTTAATTGTTATTTTATTCAGGACCAAATACTTGGGGAGTTTATGAGAACAGCATGTTTCATTATAATCTGGATATAGTTTCTTTCATAATAAGCCGTATTGATTTTAACATATTTAATAATTACTAGTTTTGCATATAAATATTTCATATACAATTTACCATATCAACTGGACGAAATAAAAAATATAGATAACAAAAAAAAAAAAAAATTGTTCTTTATAAAAGTTGTTAAGTTACAAAGATTCAATTTAACAATGCACTTCAGCTAATAAAACATTTTTCTTAAAGAGCACTATTTGAATAAATTGAACTTCTATCAATTAATATTATGTGTGACCGCAAATACACACACACGCCATAAAAAAAAAATCAGAAAAACCTTACAAAATTTGGTACTTACGTATAACAGAATGCTAGCGATTGATCGCCCGTAATTAACTTTTTTGTCCGATCGAATATTTGGAACATTTTATGCAATGGACATTCTCAGTCCAAAACAAAACTCGGTTGATATTCGCCAATGATAATGACAGTGATCAATCGTTGGCATGGGATGCGATTAATACGTAAGTATCCCAAATTTTTCTTTGAAGAGAGGGGAAAAAAGCGTTAAATTAAATGCTGAAATAAAGGAATTAATATAAAGCGAATATAATAAATTTAATTTATTTTTATTACACACAGCAAAGTACAAGCTGCGAAAAACAAAAGCAAACTTAAAAACAGTAGCTTCTACTGACAAAGAATAAATATATAACAGTAAATAAACTCATTAAATATTTTATAAATAATCATTATTTCCCCCTTTAATTAAGAAACAAATACTAAAGCGTATGAGTTTGAATTATTAATTAGTACTAATGGAAAAAAAACTCCCTTAATTACTTTGCAGAAAATAGTCTATCTGAATGATTAAAAACGTATATGTATCAAAACATTAAAAATATGGTGAGAAAAAACACTAATTAATAACTCGAATCCTATGAATTTTAATGAGCTTCGACAGATAACCATTTCATAACCTGTTACTGAAGTACATTAATTAAGGAAATTTAACTACAGTCATTAAATAACAAAACTGAGATAGTTAAAAATGATTGGTCATTGCATGTATTTTACTAAGAACAATTACTTTTTCCCATTCATTATAAAACAAGTCCAATATTTTAGGCCAATGAAATTAAAGTCTAAATATGTATTTCAGAATTTTACAGGAAACACTGATTGATAACCCGTTATTGAAAATCAAACACATAAACGTGTGGAAGAGGAGTTAACGATATTAATCAAATAACAAGAATTGCTTTTTACATATTTTATAAATTAATTTTTTTACACAAAATCATTATTTTTCTAAAAAAAAAAGATTTCAGAAAACTCTTTAAATCACTTCGCAGAAATACCAATTAAATGATTTACAAAGTTTTGCCTAAATGAACCTAAATATCAAATAATATAATAAGAAAAAAGACACAAATAACTAACGAGTAAGACTTTGTGAATGCTAACGAATATCGACCAATAACGAGTTACAGAAAGCGAAACAGCCCATAAGAAAGTTAAAATGCACTGACTTACCATAGTCGTAAATAACAAAACTGAGCATTAGAAACGAATGCTTTTGCACATATATATTCTTCCAGAACAAAGTTGAATCAGATAACTAGAGATTTTTCTCCAGTGTGTAATCAAGGATGCAATAGAAGAGAAAACTCAAATACAATCAAACTTGCCGTAATATAAGCTTTAGAGTGATAAAGTCCATGCTGCAACGTTAGTCAAAATGAATGACGAAAAGTATAGACACTAATTACCAACTAGTAAAAGAGGCACTAAAACATTAATTATTGAATAGAAGAACCCTGTGAATTTTTAATGAACATTGATCGATAACTAGTCTCTCAGAAAAGGAACAGAAGCCGATAAATAAAATCAAGTGGACTTACCATAGTCACAAATAACATAAATGGGATATAAGAAACAAATACTTTAGAACATATATATTCTATTAAAATAAAGAGGAATCAGATAATCTTTAACCTTGAGATTCTTTTTCCAGTGTGTGACCAAGTATATAAGATAAATAGAAAAATATACTCCGATCAACGTTGCTGTAACACAAAAAGTGATAAAGCATATGCTGCAATAGTAGCCGATATGAATGCTGAAAGTATGGCTAAACGCTTCATCCTTAACGCTTGCATGCGTACCATCAGATTAAACTCATTACAGATCCATTATAAAATATGCATAGCTTTGATTTGATTAAAAAAATATCTCTATCAAGAGTTATTATAAGCATATTTAAGAAAAACATGTAACAATCTCGATTTGCTCAATGTTAATGTTACAAAATATACAAGAGACAGATGTGATGCAGACACAAAACATTCACTGCTTTAATTAATCACATACACATATTAATTCCAGGTTAAATAAATGAATTAAACTAAAGTTCCTATAGCTTTTTAAAAAAATGAAGTAGCTAAAATTTTGTAACTCACAAGTAAGTACTTATAATGAACTTCAGTTTTTCTTTTCATATTTTTTTTTCAGTCATGCATAGTATATGTAATTAAATAAATGATTAATTTTGGTATAGTAGCGCTTCAAAGACACAATAAAGCATTTGATTTACTGTTGGAATGTTAACTAAAGAGAAAAAAAATCATTAAATGAAAAATGAATATAGTAAATATGGTACTGCTTTTGATATGGTATCCACAAAAGAGTAGATGGCAAAAGTAAAAGTTTTTATTTAAATATTAAAATATATCATGCACTATCAAATTACAGCACGAGGCCGAATAAATGTAAGTGATAAATAGTAATAGCGGTAAAATCGCAGAACAGGGGCCGTTGGGACATGACGTCAAAAATTCTTTCATCAAAGTAAAGGATTGTAACTGTTAAGTGAACAATACAAGAAACCCGGGTTGCCATAATTGGCGATTTATATTCAGTTGGCGCATAAAAAGTCACCAAATTCCAACGGCCCTATTTTGCGATTTGGCCGTAATCGCTAAGAATAGATGTACAAAAAAAGGGAAAAAATATACGAAAACAAAGATTATGAGCAGAAATTTATATTTTATATTGCTTTCAAGCATTTTTAAAAAACAACACTACAAAATTACAGGAAGTAAATGTTTGAATAACCAATTTTTGGTTTTCACAATATAATTTAAGTACATGGTGCCAACAATTAATAAGTACATGGTGAATAATAAGAAAAACAACCGAGAAAAAAAGATTTCCATGAAAAGATAACTCTAGAAATTATGATTCAACTTTAATTTTGATCAAGAAACCTATAGCAAAAATAAATTATTACGACTTTAAAAGAGGAGTCTCCAAACTACGGCCAACGAGCATTATCCATCTTGCCAGCCATAGTTTATTTTGATTACAGTGTCAAATTTACAATGTAAGTAAATCACACTAAATAATAATGAGATGTTTTTATGTAACGACTCATTAAGAAACACAAAGGCTGACAAACACAATGAAATTGAACATTTTAAAGGATATTAATGATAAGAGATTTGCCTTAAAAACTTACAATAAGTGACGTACACAGGTAATTCATTTAATGAAATTAAACGTTATAATTATGATTAAAGAGATTCATATAGCTATAACTCTCCACTGATAATTGTTTGCAATTGTGAATCAACTTTATTAGTGGAAATTACTAGTAGAGATTTCAGTTACTCAGTTAACTTGGATCTGTAAATAATTTTTGTATGTTTAATTTTGCAGAATATTTTTTTTCACACAGATAAGTAGTTCTAAAAGCTGAAAAAAGTCACGAGCAAATTTATGCAACTGATCAAACTGTGTGAGTGGAAGATGCATAAAATGCCAATAAAGATGAGTTTAAATATTTTTCTGTAAAAATATCTGTACACTGAACGTTCATTTGATGATCTGGGGCAAGAATCGACATCAAAATATTTTGAAAAACGAGACTTAAAATGTGTTTTTAAAAGCACCTAAAGCTTCACTTGCAAATGTACCTGAAATGAAGTCTCAGTTTTCTGACTGAATATTGCGCATGTATTAAAATGCTTGTAACATAAAATAAATGTTTAATGTTTGTTCAATTGAAATCGAAATAAAACATTTTGTTGAAATGACTTTATATGGCACATAAATCAGACAGAAGCATATGTTTAGTTAAATCTATAAAATAAATTCCATAATTACTGATGATTTTGTAACTTAACCAGATGCCAATTCCTTTCATTGAAGAAAATTGATTATTGTTCCGAGATCAAACAATCGAGTTAGAGATTTTCTGCAGCTAAGCCAGCTCAATGCAGCATAATATGATAAGTCATTTTCTCCAAGCTCTTCAATAAATTTGCGGAATTGAGGATGACTGAGCACAACATGATCTGATATAATTAACAACTGACATGACTGGCTCTAAAAATTTCTGATATATCCAAACATTTTCGCACAAAGATTGTTGATGAATGATGAAATATGATTAATAGTTTTGAACCACTGCCATTTTCTACTACCTTTGATACGAGACGAACATCTTTATTTTTGCCACCATAACTAGTGATATACTTTAATTTTTTTATGGCAGTTTGTTTTCTTGAACAACGTTTACAACTCTTTTAAACACATCTTTTCAATGGTCATGCCGTAAATACTATAAATGTTAAGAAGCTATTTTTACACTTCATAAGTTTTGTCTATACCTCGAATAAAAATTAGCACCCGAACAATATGGAAATCATATCACAATAAATATATCAAATAATAATAAATATATCAAATCATAATAAATCTATTTTAATAAATAGATATTATTTTATAGTCAAGTCATAGTAAACTTGGGTACAAAACTAAACAAAACTGTCGAACTACATTTTTACACTACATAATGGAAGATAAAATTGAGTATTCTGAGTTAAATTTCAATATAAATCAAATTCAATCAAATAACAAACACACTATGAAAAAATTTCTTAGCATATACATAGATGGTTAATTTTTCTATAAATACGAGTATGTTCTCCAATATATTAGACAAAGAAGACCTTAACCGAGAACCGATATTTTTCGTACCAAGATGAAAACTGTTTCGGATGATGCATTGTTATTTAGAACTGCTAAAAAAAAGCATCATTGTTGAAAAACAATAAATTATTCGTAATATTATGATACATTTTTTATAGGTCTGTAATTTAATTCATAGTAGATGGAAAATGTTTTATTTTTATTATTATCGATATATATTTTTTCAACAAAATGAACTAAAGTATTAATAGACAATATATTAGGATATTGATTGAAGCCAGACAAAGACTGTTCATATCTATCTGGTACCAGATGCTTTTCAGAATTTTAATTTTCCTACTTAACCGATATTTTTTTTTCAATAAAAAATAGTAAAGTAAATACATTATGGTATTTAGCTAGGCAATCAACGTTGCCTAGCTAAATACCATAATGTATTTCATAAGTATTAGAATTTGCATATCTTTTAGGACACTTACCATAATTTCAGGATAGCAAGGACTACTACAATTATCCGGCACACAACTTCTCACACAGGTATATTCTTCAGAGACAAATCCAAATCACATCCATCAATGTCAGTTAACATCAAATTTGTATACACAGACGCTTAACTTGATGTGGATGCCACACAAAAAGAGCATTTAGACAGAGGGCACATGCGCAAGCAGCCACTTGTTGTTTCAGTGTGCGATGAGGGATAACGCAAGCAGAAGAAGAAGCCAAAGACATCATCAAGTGCTCAGTAACGCCTTTCTGGTTTTTCGGGAGAAATCCTCAAAGCTGCAGAAAAATACCAACAGCCCATTTAGAGGGGCAGGAAGCGTCGCGAAGTGTTCTTAATGTCAACGCATCATTTCGCATTCGGAGGACGTGATAAAGTGGACACGCAATGGGGTCCACACACACAGGCATTGTTTTGGATAGAAGATAATTCGGTTGCCATTCCCCCACTCCCCTCCCGCTAAATTGTCGTTTTCCTTCTTCACAGTAAATAAAGGATTCGCCGCGATAAACAGAAATAAGAAACGTAAACGATTGCTCTTCACTTGAAAGGTTTCTAATACAGTGTATGGAATAATAAAAAAAAATTGAAACGGACAGATAAATATTGCAAAAATATTTTAAAATGAATATAAATTTAAAAACTTGACTGAATGTGTCATGCATTTCATTCATAAAATTCGATAACATTGAAATTTTAATTAATTATGATTTTCAAGTAAATTATTAAGAATTTGATATTTTAAAGCAAATTACAAAAGTGATTGTGAGTTCTACTGAAATTTTCTCATTTGCACGTCAAATTTTCGGAAACTATGAATGAGACAAATTACAGCCCTCCCCAAATTAGAATCCCTTCTCCTTCACATTTCAGAAAAATATCAACACAAATTGCAAGACGTTTACTATGGTTCACTTAATATGCTGCCTTTTACCACTGCCTACAGATTATTCCTATTAAAAGGACTGGAACAAAAAGATAATTAGCGCTACGGATCTCCATAAATTGGATGAACTCAGTTCGAAATTCGACAAGGCAGATGAACCGAAAACCATGCGTCTAAGCACGACAAATTTGTAGGCCGTTAGGTTCGATGAAAGGACAGAGAATACACTTTTACTGACAGTGTCCATTCGAAACTGCGATGGCAAATTCAGTATAGCGTAATTGCTTCTACTTGTCTATGAACCCTATGGCAATGCTTAATCTGCCAAAATTCTGTAGCGATTGATCTTAAAAATTTGCCGAAGTATCAAGAAAACAAGAGCAACATTTATCATGGCACACACTGTTTATATAATATCAAAATGCAAAAGTGATAAGTATAACGCAGAAATTTATAAATGCTATAAAGACCCAGATATTATAATATTTATTAAGATCAATAGATTAAACTGGGCTACTCATGCATTTAGAATGAATGATTTAAACCCTGTAAAAGGCTTGTTTTTGGCAAAGCCACAGGGACAAAGAGGAAGAGGACGACCCAAGTTGCGATGGATAGACACGTTTGAAAAAGATTTTGCTGCACTAAAGGTTAAGAATTGCATGGCCATTGTCACCCAGATGAATGCAGGGACATCTCTTCAAAAGAAACCTTTGGCTCATTCTGGGCTGTGGTGCTATTGATGATGAAAAGTGATAAGTCAAATGATTATTTATCAATATTCATACCTAAAAATGTTTGTCCACAAATATATATTACTTCAAATAGGCTCGTGTGCCATTTAATGTATTATCTAGCTATAACTATTTTTTTTTCGTTAAGCGTGCTAGAACATGTTTTGGGCAAAAATGATATCATAAAGAGAGGGGGAAAAATTCCTCGTAGATAGGGATTCTGTATTCAGACTAGCACATTTTTGACAAAGGATATGATCGTCTAGAATGTAATAAAATACTTTTCCTATATTTAAACAATTACTTTTATTAATTTTAAGTTTGTTCATCATGTTCAATCTGTTTTAATCTTCTCTCAAATAATATTATAATAACTCTAATAATGCACAGTCACTCTTTATCATATACAATATTATAAAAAGGAGCAATTTACATAACTGTGCCTGCATACCAGCTTTTTTAAAATGTACCCATACAAAAGAAAACCCAATAAAAAGACCATAACAAATATAGCAATCGATTAAAAAAAAAAAACCCCAAAGAAATCAGATCCACCAAAGTATATTGAATAGAAATGCTCGACAAGCACAACAATTTTGATGCTGAACCAGCTCTCCATAAAATGCACGTTAGCATTTTCTTAAGATAATGACTTAAGATCAGAAAGAGAAAGAAGTATTCTTTTGAGTGTACTCAAGCGATGGAGGATAATAAATCTGTAAAAATCGCATCTTTTCACAAAAAATGAGTTTGATTCATATAGAGCATATATCTCATATCACAAAGGCTAGAATAGTTGTATCAGATTCTACAAAGTTTATTTTATAAAAATTCATTGTCGATAATACTTTTTTCTCTTTCTATCCCTACACGTTTGTCAAACAATATTAATATTATACAGACTTAAGATCAGATAGATTTGCAAATTGTCTTCAGACTTAACGATATTAATATTATTCAGTCCAAAGACAGTTGCAAATTCATATAAAGAATAAGAAGTTTGCAGTCTAACCAGTTTCTAGTTTTCATTTATATCTTTTCGGCTTTTAAACTTTCTTTTTTTGGGGGCTAATAAATAATACTTATACAATTTTTAAAATATGTAACCCAGGAACTTGCCTTAATTAAAATAATGAAAATAGGGAAATGCAAATCATAGAAAATAAATTTTTCTAACTTAAATATTTTTTCAGTAAATGTTTAAGTTAGTCAAGAATATGCTGTATTTGCGTATCACTAATCATAGCAATTACTGAAGCACTTGATAAACACAAGGCTTAGGCAGGCGAAAGAAACAGAGGCCTTTATTATGCATACTTATCAAATATCTATAAAATAGATATTAAATCGATAATGAAAGTTTGAAAATTTTAATTTACAATGTGTATTAAATTGCAATGATTGAATATAAGCACTCAAGATAGTTAGTAACCAGTACAGAAACAAAACATAACTATCTCCAACGAAACGATATATCAGCTACAGGATTCCGTTTATTAATATTTATTATCATGATTTTCACAGCACATTAAAGTCAGCTGAATTTAATCAAGTTAATGATGGTATTGTGGCCATTAAAAATAATATTTTTGGTCAGACTGAACTACTAAATTACATACTTATGATCGGTTTACGTTTGATTAGAAGGACATGGATGCGATAGAACAAGATCAGCAAATCAGATAATGTATCGCATGAACATCATTATAAAAAAACAATATCGAATTACCAAAGTCGCGTGCGATTTTTTTTATTTTTGGAATCATAATCTCATGGAAATCGACACAGTATACAATTAGTAACCTAATCTTACCGAAATGTCTGGGTTTTATTTAATGCTTTCCTTTCCCCCCTCCCTTTAACGAGCTCGCAGGTGATAAAATAGTGATATAGATAGAAGACGATAGAGAAATTCTGTAATGAAAGCAATTAAATACACGAGAGTAAGCTATTTTTATTAATGATGGTGATTTGAAAAATAATCTACTTGCATATTAAAAGTAATAGTTTTTAAGACACGCATTATTTTTAAAACAAACGTAGGTTACAATCTTTATATAAAATGGATGTATGCTCCAGCATAAGTTTTACTCTTAACACTTAGCGTCCTAATTTTTTCCCACGAATTCACTCTTCTTCTAATTGGTGTTAAAATTTTTTTAATTAATTAAACAAAATTTATTTTTTTGCACACAGCGCGTCCGGCAGTGATGGCATTCGTCTACAGTTTTTTTTTTTTTTTTTTTGCCTTCAGAAATTTAAAAAAAATAAAAATGGTAAACATTTGAATATCTGGGAGGGGAAAAAAAATAACAAACTATTTAAGTGTATAAAATGGTTTTAAATTACGATTTTTTAAAAATCAAACTTTATAAAAAGCAGACGACAAAAATAAATTTAAATACTGAAAAGTTTATTCAAATTTACTTTTTTTTTTTTTTTTTTTTGAAAAAGTATACTAACATAACACAATCTATCATTATCAACTTTTCTGTTATACATTAAAAAATAATATTGTGATACATAAAAGAGTCAATTTTTTTTGAGCTGCCAGTTTTTTAAACGTAATATTTGGAAACGGTAAGTAATAACGTTTGGGAAATGGTAAGCCTATAACCAAAATGCAATATAACTGAGTTACATCAACTTTTAGTATTGGACTTCATATTTACCACTTTAGAAATTAAAAATATTATGCATTTTTTTTAAAAAAAAGAATATAAATATTTTATATTTTACTCAATAAATTTTCTTCTTATTTCAATTTTTATTACCTTTAATAAAACGTTAATAATACAATTTTTTTCAACGAAAATTCATTATTTTAAACAGTTTTAAATAAAATATTTTTAAGAGAAGCAAATATAATTTATGCTTGCTAGGAACCGCAATAAGTGATTATTTTAAAAACGTACAATATTTCAACTGCAAAAAATAATAAAAAATTAAAACTTTTAAACTAAAAAAAAAAAAAAAAAAAAAAAAAAATCAATATTTAGAAACGGAAAATACTAATTTATTTTCCAGAATATTTTATATATAACGGCGAAAAAAATACTACCTCAATACTGATTCGATGCTACGAATTTCTGTATTCTTGTGAAAATATTTCAATGAAAAAAAAAAAAAGAAATTTAAAATTAAAAAAGATTTTTTTAACCACTTTATAAAATTTTTCTTTAATCATGTAAAAAAACTCTTTCCCCTTTAAAAGAACATTTTACTTTATGTATTCTTGCACAACGATAATATTCAATTCACTTTAAAACTGGCAAAGCAGTTTTTCTTTTACAAAAGTTCTTACAGAAAATCTGGAATCAAAATAGTATAAAATTTATTAGAGAATTAGTTAAAATTTTTTTTTGTTATATGAATAGATCTCTAATTAATAAGCACTTCAAAATTAGTAAATAGAATTAAAAATCAGCAAGAATGGCACATTATTTCTAAAAATGCTACTAATGCTTTTAATACATGCCAGTTAAATTTTTGAAAATATCTAGTGCATCAAAAAGTTTTCGTATATGCGCGATTCTCGTTATAATTTCAAGGAAAAAAAAAAAAATTTTTTTTTTTTTTTTTTTAAAAAGGTTTAAAAGAGGGTTTTTTAAAGGTTTTAATTTATTCCGTTTAAAATAGTATGGTAAAATATGGTATAATATATAAATAGTGTCTATATATATATATACACACACTATCTGGAAGAAAGTGACGGGACATCCCTCAAAAAGTAGAAAAGTCGACAATACAGCTGACACATGCGCAATAATAGGTATCACGTGTCAGCCAAATCTTATAAATACTCTGTGGAGTCGAGTAGAGTTGTTTTTGTCAAGATGCCGCCACGGGAAGAGTTGTCTGAGTTCGAGAAAGGTGTGTTGGTTGGATTGCATCTTGCCAAGGTGTCAGTTTGAGAGATATCCCGTCTCCCTAACTGCTCAAAATCAACTGTAGCACGTGTTGTGTTTCGCTACAAGACTGAGGGACACTGTCAGAACAAACCCCGAAGTGGACGACCTACAGTTCTCACCAGCAGGGGCCGGCGGGTGCTCGGCAGGGAGATTCGAGTAACCGTCAAACATCCATGGATAACATCGCTAATGAGTTTAGACAAGCCACAGGTGTGGCCGTTTCGACCAAGACTCTTCGTATCGAGGCCCATAAGTTAGGTTACACTGGACGTTCGGCGGCCCATAAGCCTTTGATACGAAAACCAACAAGAAAGCGCGCCTTCGATGGGCCAAAGACCACCGTACTTGGACTCTGGATGACTGGAAACGCGTCCTTTGGAGTGACGAGTCAAGATTTACCCTTTTCCGTTCCGATGGACGTGTTTCGGTATGGCGTTTACCAGTAGAACGCCTTTTGCCCGAGTGTGCCGTCCCAACTGTAAAGTTTGGTGGAGGAGGATTGATGGTATGGGCCTGTTCCTCCTGGTATGGGGCTCGCCTACTGGTGAAGGTTGATGGTGCGATGAATGCCGATAAATACTGTGATATTCTCGACAATCATGTCCTTCCTACCTTGTGAGCAACGTACGGTATGGATGATTGCTGGTATCAAGACGACAACGCAACATGCCATGTTGCAAGGAGGACTCTTGATTGGTATGTGAACAACAACGTTAAACGCATGGAGTTGCCGGCGCAGAGCCCTGATCTTAACCCAATTGAACATCTCTGGGACGAATTGGACCGTCGGTTGAGGGCCTGCACCCCACTCCCCAAAAGCAAGCCTGAACTATGGAACTTCCTGTTAAACATTTGGAAGGAAATTCCTCTTGCCACTATGGCTAATTTAGTGGAAAAGCATGCCCAGAAGGGTTGCAGCTGTGATCGCAGCCAAAGGGGCCTACCTCCTATTAATTTTAATAAATACGGGATAGTGTCGTGTCCCGTCGCTTTCTTCCACATAGTATATATATATATATATATATATAATCTTTCAAATTTTGAAAAATATATTCTTTAAGCTAAATAAATCATACAAAAGTTTTCGCATACGATTTATACTCGTATTAAATTTGTCCGCCTTACATAATTTTCTTGATTAATTTTTTTTTGTAAAAATACTTTTTCTGACGCTGCTTGGCATATTAAATAAAACCATCAATTTAGAATATCAAATTGTTTCACCCCTAGTGTTTATTTATATAATATTATAATGACTAGATCAGGAAAGCCTACATCATTCGAAATTCGCAAAATTATTAATTTGCATTTAGAGAAAGGTTATAGTGTCAAAATAAAAAGTTCACTCAATGTCTCGAATGTTTATTTATTTATCTTTTATTATAATAAAACTTTATAAAAAGTATACTAGAAAGTTTCACTTAGCGATATTGACTCAGCTAGTAAGTCAAGATCAGTGAAGCGAATAAAGCTGTCTCGTGAAATAAAGTGAATCATACTTCGAGAAATAAACGAAATCCAAGATCATCAATTACAAAACAGAGCAGCATCGGAAGAAAGTTATGGAATGCGTGAGTTCAAATGCAGTTCAAAGAATAATTCTATCAGTCAGGTATCATAACCGAGTTGGAAAGGTAGACATTCTTCCACAAGAGTAAAAATCGAAATTCGAATTTATCTGTCAGAAACAAAAATATTTTTACAGTGTTAAATTTAGTTGAAAGCAAACGTAATAGTAAATAAGGAGCTAGTAGTGGGATGATGGTTGGATAAAATCGGAAGAATTTTAAAAAGAAAACATTCCATTCGTTAAATATGACGAGAGAGGTTTGGTTTGTCGCTCGACGGCCATTTTGTGCACACTTTAGGCTAATTAGATCGGGACCAACAGTTTAACATTGACGAGGAAGGAGTTATGGTATTTGGGTGCATGCTTTTAACATTCATGGAGCAGTAAATATATATTGAATTAAAACAAAAAATTTTAAATAATCAGTCAAAAATTTTGGTCTTAGATTCAAAATTGTATTAGAATAACAATCCTGAGAACATTGCTTTGAATGCTTTTTGAAGTTGCTTTACTATTGTAAAGAAGTCATTAAAATACCTCCTCAGTCATCAGAAATCCATTGGACATATTTGTTCAGAATTTGAAAATAAGAATTCGGAAACTTAATATTTTATCAGAGCGGCAACTGAAATCTGTTGAAAAATGAAATAAAATAGATACATAATTCGAATCTGTAACAAGGGTCGTGGATATTCAATTAAATATTAAGAATTATTTAAGAAGCAACTGAAAGTTTAACTAATTAATTTTTTCCTTATCCGAAAACTTTTGATTAGCGTTCTTTGATCATATATTATGGTATTTAGAAAAAATATATTCTAAATAATTAAAACGAAATGTAAATAAAATATGTTCAGGTTAATTTGTTTCAAAGGAGTAAATTTTCAAAATTTTGTTTAATAATTTGTATACATGGAAAACAATCCTATTAGAATAACAATCCTAAGCACATTGCTTTGAATGCTTTTTTTATATTGCTTTATTATTGTAAAGAAACTAAAATGCCTCCTCAGTCATCAGATTTGCGAAACCTTTTGACAGTCACTGTATTTTACAAGATAAATTGTCCATTAAACATTTAAAAGATTTCGATTTGGACAGTCTTTAAATTTTACAACCATTTAACTTTGTATTGGCTAACAAATAGTTTCATGCCATTTTATCTCTTTGATATGACTTTCAAGTACAAAAGGAGCCATTGTGCAAATAAAACTGATCAAGTAGAAACAAAATCCACTTTGCAAAATCACTGCCGATCGTTCATATCGATAATTTGAAAGCCTTGTTGCGATATTCATGTTTTGCTACACTTGTCCACGACCAGCAAAGCGTAAAGAGAGAACTCTCAGAAAAACATGGTGCATTACCACACAGCTTGGCCTCGGGACATACACAGAATAATAATTCGCTTCGGGTACCAGTTTTCCTTTTTCAGTTCCACGCAACGCCAAAACAACCGCCTGCAACCACATTTCCAGTTTTCATTGAATCCGAAAGCATTTTTGCTTTCATTCCATTTTCACACGCTTATCAACAAGTGAACGCGCAATTACTGGGAGGCGAGTTTAAAAGTGTAGGTAGTAAAAATCTTGACTTTGAAGGTTGGTTTTGCGAGAGGAAAAATATTATTCGCATTTCTTTATCATTTTTTTTTTTTTTTTTTTTTCCAAACGTGTTATGGAATTCAAAGCAAAATATATAAATAAAACAGGTCTGCGAGTTTATTGTTGGAATTCAGATTAGAATTAAGAATATCAGTCATTCACTTAAACTGTAACTGTACGCGTAAGATTTTCGTTTTTTTTTTTTTATGGCAAGGGATTCCAAAAAACAATCAGATATGAAATTTTGGGAAAAAAAAAGAAATTTACTTCTTTTATTTAATTTATTAGTTATGTCAGTTATTACCAAGAAAAATATTTAATAAAATTTAAGTTGGAAGATTTTGTAAAGATATTGATATATATACATCAATATCTCATAATAATAACTCATGTACTATAGTGTACATGAGTTTTGATTAAGATTACAATTTGTAGCAGGGGAAGAAAAAAAGAAGATTATTTTGACATTTGCAAAAATTCAGTAACATCTAAATGATACACTTCTACCACTTTATGCAAAATATGAATCACTTGGTATAAACATGTATTAATAAATTAGAATTATGATGATACCATATTTGTCAACTTTTGAAACACATGTTAAAAATTATAACATACATACTAACGATATCTTAAATCCTTTGCTTATTTGATTAAAATTGCACTTTTTACACATCTGTGTATTAAAAAGACAGATGACAGAAAATCTTATATACAGCAAAATGTAAATACTAGCCAACGGTGCAAATAAAAAAACCAATATAAATTATATTTTTAATAAGTGCAGTTATTTTAAAAAACATTCTAAATACTCATAAACCCTTAACAATTGAACAAAAATACGTACGACACACACACACACACACTATAAATATATATATAAACCGAATTTATTTTTGTCATTAAAAAAATATGGAATATAATATGAAACATTATGATTTATCAATTCATGTTAATTAATTAAAGTCTTTGTTAAGTTCGCATATTACGTCTTTTCTAACAATTTAAAAATACTTAAAAAAAAAAAATTTACAGTGCCATTAATAATAACAATTAATGTACGAAATAAATTAGTTTCTCGAATAATTGTGATGGTCATTTGCAAACGTACGTTGCTTATACAAAATCATTCAAACCATGAAAAAAGAAAGCAGTGGCGAAGAACCCTAATCCAACTTGTCTTTTGTTTGTTGGCAATAACGCCAATTCAAATTTTCCGAAACTCCGTGCCAAAAATATGGCAGAAGGACAATATATATAAAAAAGAAACTTATATACCCCAAAGAAAACGGTTGGAAAAAGACCAGAAGATCAGAAATCACTCCCATTAACTTGTCTGGCTGGGTACCAAATGTTAAAGCCGCTTAGATGAGCTTTAACAGAAGTAAAACTGTAATGAGAGAAGAAGCAATTGATGGCAAGATTGAGAAGCAAGAAGAAATAGTAAAATAACAGCCTGCTGTCGGAAACAGTCAAAGTCTTGAACATATTGAAAAATTCATTTTAATAAAAATTTTGATACTAAAATTTCTGGGCTTATCTATTATTATTATTCCTTTTCAAAATATCTCAACAAAATATTGAATAATAATGAATGAAGATTATTTTTGGTAGCAATTTTGTTATTAGTAAGTATAAAGATAATTTAAATTAATTTACCATAAATCTAATTCATTTATTTTTGGATTATATGATGTTGAAAAAGTTGACAATTTCTTTGTACTTGAATTGGATTCTTGCATAAAAAAGCAATGCAGACAAATAATATTCTAGCGCTTATATAAAAATTTTAATACTTGCTGGTGTATATATTACAGTATGATTCTTAAATTTTTATTATTTTTTTTTTTTTTACGAAAATAACTTGGTATTTAATTTATCATAGGTATTGTTTGATATTTTATCCTTAATTATACGGGGTGTGTCAAAAGTTATTTTAGAGCAAAAAATATGTTTTTGATATACTCGTAATGTAAAATAGTAAGAGCACTTTTTAAAATTTTATTTATGCTAATATTGGATATTTTTCTCAACGCATTATATTGATTTCTATTCGTAAGCTCCGTTTATTCCTCTGCCTTTAAATTGGTTGGAGATTGGGGTATATTTTACGGTGACTTGAGAAACATCAGAAACGCTTACTATAAGAAATGAAAAAAGAAGAGCAAATATTATTTTTTTATTAATATAATTATTTATTATTTATTTATTTATTTCAATTATTGCATTTTTAGATGTTTTGAATATGCAGTTATGGAGAAGTAAATCTATTTGAACATATTTTTCCTTAATAAATCAGATGAAATTCCAATGATCTAATTTTTTTCTCAACAAGAAAATGGGCTATTTTTCCATGTGAGCACGTCGATATTCCGGGAACAAAACAAGGACATGAGACGATTCTGAATATTCTGGTGTCATTCTCATTCATTTCCGAAGTTTTAAGCAAACAAACAACAATTTCAATGGCAAAATATATTTATTTATATATATATTTAAATTTTAACTATAAGCCTCATTCTAAATTTAAGAAGTTATTTAGTAGAAAATAGAAAAAATATATAATTTAAGATTTTACGATAATTAGAAAGATGCAGTGCAGAACAAACATCAGAAATATCTAATAAGAAATAAAAATATGCAAAGCGGAACTTGCAAGATGTAGAATAACGTCAAATTTTCGGATGACGCTTTGAATATAAGCACATTAAGAGGTAAGGTACTTGCATGGAACACATTTTCCAAAGCAAACCAGCCGAAAATCAATTATCACACTTCTTCCCAACACGGCTAATGAGCGACCCTTTTATGTGAGCACGTCTAAATTGGAGAACAAAACAAGAGCATGAGACGACTCTGAACCCTTCTCTGTGCCACTCTCGTTTCTTTCTCGAAGTTAGGGATGCGAACTTCCTTTCAAGGCACCGAAAAGCCTTGAACCCATGCCGCCAGGTCAGTCCTCTGCAGCATCTTCTCTCTCTCCCTGCTGCTGCCTTCTACGCGCCGCCGACGATGCATCTGTGCCGGGCTATAATTCATTTTTAATAACTGAGTAGCAAATTGTGACGTGAACCGGAGAACATTTAGAATTCATGCTCGTGGGTTGCCTTTCAGTAATCGCCTTAATCTACCCAAGTTTTTCTTTTTATTCTTCAATCTCGGTGGAAGACACAACTGTTTTGGCACCGTGCATATTCGAGTGACTGGATATTTTGGAAGCGGCTTTCCTCTTGTACTTTTTGATCTCAATCTAGTGGACTTAAGGGCAATAGATTGACACTTGTCAACAATAATTTGTTTTAATCTTAGTGGAAGACACTACTGTTTTGACATAATATTTGTGCACATTAGATTGATTTATTATTATTGACTCGGCTTACCTCTTTCACTTTTAATCTTGGTATAAGACACAACGTCTTGGCATGGTGTTAGTGCATATCCGATTTGTTGGTTATTACTGATGCCTCTTACTTATCCATTAATTACCTTAATCTTCCAAAATTTCTTTTTACGTTTTGATCTTACTGGTTTGGCTTATCGCTCTACGGTCATTTTGTGCTAATTAGACCGGGACCTACAGTTTAATGTAGATTCGAAGCACTAGAAAACATCCATGCCGCTGCCAGGATTTGAATTTGAAGCCTGTGGTACAAAAGGCCAGAGCACTAGCCAATTGGCCATCAGGCCGCAGTTTTTACTCAAAGACAACAGTTTTGACACAATGTATGTGCATATTTGACAGACTGAATATTGGAGCGTCTACCTCTTTAGTAAATGTCTTTGAATATTCAGTTTGCTTTTAATTATTGATTTTGGGTAGAGGATAATTTATCGTTTCAACATAGTGTTTGCTGTGCATATTCGATTAATGGCTTATTATTGATACGTATAGCTACCAAATATCAAATATCAAAAATTTGTAGTCCAACGCATGAATATTGAATTTTAAAAACGGGGAAAAAAAAATTTTTTTTTGCCTACACAAATTATGATTGGTGATTTGTTTGAGTTTTAGACACAAGGGCCAGATTTGGCCATGTTGCGCATAAATAAGATGACGAAAAGAAGAGAGGGAGCTCTGAAAATGAAATAAAATGCAAAAAGTAATGAGACATGGAAATACGATAGAAAAAATGAGATGGGTGATCTAGACGATGAAATAGAATATAAAGGAGAAGAGAAAAAGATCAATGGATCGCCCCGGGGTTGTGACACTCGTACACATCTAAAGTAGGAGACACAAATTATGAAGAGTAACAAAAACTTTTAAAATCTAATAGCTTTTTACACTTAAATATTTATTGCTTGATATAATACAATTAATTGGATGTTAAAGTAATTACTATACTAAATATACAAAATTGGATGTTAAAGTAATTACACAAATTTTCTAAGGAAATATTTTATAGCCTTTTCACTAGATTTCTATAAACCCGAAACATTTATTTTTCGTTTCCAAAACTTAAAAATTGGTACGCATGGACGCAGTCTGCATTTCTAATAATCGTTAATCCTCAGTTTATTATTTTGTTTCAAGCCTTGGAGGAAGACAAGTGTTTTGGCACCACATTGTTTGTGCAAATTCGATTGATTGGTTATTATTGATGCGTCACGAAACCATTGTTGTGTTATTGGGTCACGCTAAATGTGTCTCTCTGTGTGTGTACTGTTATGGTTCATTTGCAGTTATTTAGAGTGGTAATTAAACACAAACTCCCCTCGTGATGGAGAAACGGAATGGGAACATGCATATTTTCGCCTGGCAATTTCAAATGCTTCACTGATTCATTTGATATCATCTAATTTATGGAAGGCTGAAGAACTCTAAAATGAAATTTATTTACATTAAGAATTTAATCCCATTTACCATCTCCACCAAATGTTGATGAAAAATGGATACATATGAAAATATAAATACAAAATAATGTACAAAAGAAAAAAAAATATATTGCGTCAAGGACTTTGTTTAAAAAGGCGTATCAATGAAAAAGGTTCATCGATCGAGCCATTATTTTAAAATGCAATATCCTATCGGATGTGAATACTGCTGTCCTTCAAATTCATAATATTGAAACATTCGTGTTGGTTCATAACAATAATCAAAATCCGAAAAAGCAAATTAGAATTTGCCACTTTTACAGTTATCTGTCTGGATTTCAAACATTCCAATCTAAGTACGAAGGCATATTAAGAAATATTATAAATAATATGAAAAGGAAGGATAGAATTTTTATTTACTTTTTTTAAAGAATCGTTTTATAAGTGGCTGACATACGTATTTAGTATTTTTTGACATACATATTTCCAATGACAAAATAAATAAGTCAACTCAACAGAAAAACAAATACACGATTTCCAATCTGATTAAATCATAAGTTACAGTATGTTTTTATTAAGTTGTTAAAAAGTTATTTAATTTAACATACTAACACGTGGAAAGATTTTGTTCTTTTTTTCACCCGTGTCACCCGCTATCTCCATACAAACATATTTCTCGCTTTGAACGGACCTACCGGTTTATATAATTTAAAAAGAAGAATTAATTCAAGGAAATTAACCATCCATGCTTAATTTGATTAGTTTACGTGCAATGTTGAATCCAGTTCCCGTTTAATTAAATTGAACACGACAAATTAGGAGGCGGCAGTTAATGATTGTTACGCTAATTAACAAAAGAATAAAATTAAAAATTGTTAAGTCAATACCAACTAGGCCATGTAAATAAAAAGTTCTAAAACTGTTGTGATAATATTTGTTAAAGCATCAGAAAAATACTTTGTTGATAAATGAATACACACTTCGCTCTCCCATTATTTTAAATGAAAGAGTCACAAAACTTTAGTATGTAAGTAAATGCGTTCAAGAAATACCACTCTAAAAATATTTTCTAGATGTTAAAACAAATATTATAAATATTCCATAGAAAACATGTATTAAAGACGAGGGATACAATGGTTCCATCTTTTTATTTGTAAATAAATTATCCAAACTAAATATCAAGTAATACACGCCAGGAGGAGTGAAAATACACTAGATGGTAAATAAATTTTCAACAAATACTTCTTTGAATTCAACATAATTAATAATTAAAGTCAAGGAGGGAAGATAATCTATAAAAAGCATTATTAATGATGCAGGACGCAATGAAAATAATTTATCTAGTAAAAATAGTGATTTGGTAGGGTTTGTCGCTCTACAGTCATTTTGTGCTAATTAGACCGGGACCTACAGTTTAACGTGGATTCTGAACCACTAACAACTATTCATGTCATCGGCAGGATTCGAACTGTGGTACAGCCTATAGTACCAAGGCCAGAGCTCCAGCCAATTTGTCATCAGGCCGCAGTAAAAGTGTTGAAGAAACCTAGATTTTAACAAATCAAATAAAACCATAAAAATTAATTAATAAGTATGAGAAACTTTTTATTTGCAAGCGAACTAAACGCCACAAAACTGCGAATCAAAAGACACCATAATTTTTCAACAAATTCTTCTTCTGAATGCAAAGTATTTCAATAATTAGAGATCCAATCACATAGTTAATGATGTTAAGACACAATAGCAGAACCAATAATAATTTAACTGGCACAAGTGTTTATTGGCTTAAGAAATTTCTTAAGAGATCATAACAGTTGGAAATTAAGTGGCGTGAATAAAATATTTGCATTATAACTGACACGAAAATAGGTTAAACCAAGATTCTCGAACTGTTTAGCCATGAAACGTATCATCAAACAAGTACAAACAGTTCTGTTGCATTGCAGATGTCTCACTCTATTCAAAAGATACGCATCGCGGTTTCTATATTCTCTCTCTCAAGACATCACGTAAAGATTCCACACTCAATGAACTCTTTTCGTATTATCACCACGACGAATAAACAGAAATTTGCAACTATTAGAGCGACCATAGAAAAAAAAAAAAAAAAAAGACGGCGAACAAATGATGAAGAGAATATTAATCGTCGATTTAGATACCTGATAAAAAGGATGATATAGGGAGTAAATGTAAAAGTGGGTCAATAAAATTCTTCAAACAATGAAGGTTCAGTTCATTTGGTGTGTGCTGGAAGTTTGGTGCCATCTTTATGCGGAAATGAGGGAGGAAGAAATATGGAAGGAAGGTTGAAAGAATATAAAATGACGAACGAGTAACGGCTTGCATCGACACTTTAGAGCCATTTTGTATGAATAATCACCGTTAAACACATAAAGAGGGCGATGAGTTATTTACTTACTACTCAAATTTGTCGTTATCTAGTTTAAAATGTTAAGCAGAAGGAATATGTTTGTTGCCGAATAATAATTGTTAGATTCTGAAAGATGGCTTTAAAATTTGAATAATCTCTAAAGCACAAGAGGAACTAACGTCTTTTGTAAGAAATGTTTTGAGAAGAATATTTTTAGTGCTATAAACTCAGAATGGTTATTGGAGGAAAAGGCACAGTAGTTAATTGCATACATATTTAAAGAAAATATTATTAAGTATATAAAAATGAATCGCAAAGAAATATTTGCCGTATGACTACATCCTTCTTAACTTTTAAATCTTTAGCCATCTAATAAAAAGACCAAAAACGTAGATGAATCAACTGCACTAATAGTGGCACAGTCGTTTCAAACAGAGGGAATTGCGAGTACTCCTAATTCTATTTTTACACTATAGATATGTTCTCGAAGAATACGTGTAAAAAAATATATTGCATCCATGGAAAAATGGAATATTAGTTCCTGTCTTAAGAGATTAGCAAAAATAATACAGTAAATCATAAACATTTTATTCCATAAAGAATGCACATGGATGGTACAAAGTAGATTGCCATTTGAAAAGGGGAAAAAAAAACCCGTGTCAATAATTCATGAACACAAAATTCTTTATTAGTTTTTAAAATATTCTGACCAAATAGTTTTTCAATATGTATTGAAAGTTGATGGTCATAATTCAACTAGCGCCAATTCAATTGGCTAATACAATCCACAAATGAAAATATTTTCTATAAATCAATGACTGTTAGTGTTTCCTCGGTTAGTTTGTCCAAAATGTATTCAAATGTTCTCTTTACGTAGCATTTTTAAATGTAGCAATTATACCTTAATCTAACGGTTGTATCAAGGATATAGTATTAAACTGCAGAAAACAAAATTGCAAGTTAGGACGTTCTAAGACCGGATGATCGGGGGCATTGTCTATAATAAAAAGAACTTTAAACTCGAGACCAAAATGCTATCCTACAGACGTCGCACCTTATCCAGTTGCAGGGCGATCTAAAATATGAATTTTACTATCCAAACAGATCGCTTTCATTTTCGCTTTAGTTATAGGTGAATTATGTAAGAGCTACCGAAAAATATTTCAGTTACAATTGTTACAAAGATTTATAAATATCAAAAGGTACTTTTCACTTTGAACATCAAACTCAAAATGCAGAGAAAGCAGATAAAATTCCATATTGAGGTTATAAAATTCAGGGAATTTCCACATATGGAAAATCGCATTACATTCTTTGTCTCCAATGTCGCGGTTATAAAAATAAATGTAAAGCAAAATTTTCTTCTTAGAATTTGGGTCAATCGTGACAAATCAAAATAAGTCAGGTAAAAAGGGAATTAAATTTTTTCCTAATTTTTGTTAACCTAAAATGGTGTAAAAACAGAGTTGAGAGTAGTATTAAAATTTTGTGTACTGTATGTCAAATTTTCTGAAGCTCTGGGCAAAATAAGCTAGACTCCACCTTTGAGAAACTGTGATATAATAGTTTTCGAAAGTTGAAGTTTATAGCATATTCGCAACTTTCATTTAATATAAAAACTTCTCCTACATTAATGTATAATGTTTCGTATATTTATTTCTGAAATGGAGAATGATTAACATGACATTTTCGGAATGGGTAAAATCAAATTTTTGAAATGAGTAACGTGAAAATTTGGAACAGATAATCTCAAATTAAAGGAAAGAAAAAAGGGAAAGGGTGGTATCCTTTTTCGAAACACAATCACCCTTGGCTTCAAGAACCAAACAAATGGTTTCGATTAGAGAGCCATGTGCAAAAAGAGAATTGAACGAATGGTAATTTTGAGAAAAGCCCTGGCCCACACTAGGTTGTGGAACCAATAAAAGAAATGGAATATATTTTAATAATGATTATGATGAAAAAATTCAGTTTCAAGATTAAAAAAAAAAATTTTTTTGTCAAAGGAAGATATTATCAGGGATCGTCAGATTTTCATAAAAGGTCTTATAAACTTTTTCAAATTCTGATTAAGAAAAAGACAATTTATGTGCAAATAAAAAATAATAAGCATTAATAAAGGAAAACATACTGCTGAGGTTACTTATAACTGTAATATATATACATATATATTAAAATGATTAACTCCACTTTTATTATTTTACGAAAAAGCAATTCGCATATATATATTTAAATATAAATTTTTTTTTCCAAAATCGTTTATTTTAATTAAAAAAAAAAAAAAAAAAAAAAAAAAAAACTCATAATAAATTGTAGAATTAAAATGCATAAAATGTTTAATGTAAGATAGAAAAATATATTTTATTCATATGCACTGAAAAAAAATTTATTTTTAGCATACGTTTCTCAAAAAGATAATTATTTTTTAAATTCAATTTAATCAGAATTTTACATCAAAAAACAAGTATTTATGTCAACCTTTGCTTCTCGTATTATTTATTATTGATGTTAAAAAACAACACAAAAGCGAAAATAAGCTCAAGTTTATTTAGAATGCCAAAACTGGTACATTATCACAATTCCGAAAAGCCTTTGGAATTTTTAGATTAAAAATTGATAGTCAGTAAATAGGGAAAATTCTTCGATTAAAATGCTAGAAATGTTGCCAATATTTGAATATATATATATATATATATATCTTAAAATAAATTTATATTTTCTAGTTGCTTAAATAAATTATAGATTTATAATAGTTATATGCTTAAAAAATTCAACAGCAGTAATGAATTGTTATACGAATAAACGTTATGTCGAGAGCAGCTGTATAAAAGAAAGACATGTTTATAAAGATTATTTCTAAATAAATAGTAGCTTTTAAAACTTTTTCTAAAAAAAAAAAATAAATAAATTTAGAATAAAAGAATTTTTCAAAAATTACTCTTAAAATTTTACTTAATGACGATTAAATAATTTTTAACACATTCAGAAATTTTCTTTTAATGAATTTTGCTGAAATCGAGTAATTTTCTTTTTTTTTTTTTTTAGAATGCTAATTAATCAATTTTTAAAACGTTTGATTTTAATTACAATGTTCACTGTAATCAAAAATAAAATTTTTTTAAAAAATATTATAATTAAAATTATATATATATATATATATATATATATATCATTCTAATATAAACAAAAACGTTTAATTTGAATTTTATTTAAGAATGTATTAAGTCATAAGTTTTTATTCTAAAACTTACTAAATTCTATTGATAAGTTTTTAAATAAACATCTTTAATAGAATTTTATTTAAAGATGTTTATTTTAAAGTTATTATATTAGTTTTAATAAAAGTTAAGTGAATTTAAATTAAAGAGTTTATGAAAAGTTAATAAATAAATTATTTATTATTTGTGTAAAATAATTATTTTATAAATAATTATTTTTTATTTATAATTAATTTTATTATAAAGTAGATTTATTTATTTATCAAGGTGTTAAATATATTCATCTACTTTTGAATCAATTAAAAAGTTTCAACAAAATTAAAAAGGCAAGCGTATACTTTATAACATTTACTGCCTTATTATTAACATATTGAGAAGAAATCTATTCCTGACTAAAACTACTCCCCCCCAAAAAAATGGACTTAAAAATACCCTTGAACTTAATTAAATAAGACAGTGCATATAATTGTCATCTTTTTTTTTTTTTTTTTTTTTTTTGAACAAATAAAAAAAATATATTTGCTTATACTCTGTTCACAATGCAACAAGTCTTTAAAAATCTATAATTTCAAAAACTTTAACGGACTTTTCTCCGTATAAACACTAGACTGTGAGACAAGTACGATCACTTAAAATACCAACATCATTAAAACGCGGAAGCTCTTTTTTTTTCAACGAACAATAAAACCATTCTCTGAGATTTAAACGTCTCAAGTAATGAATTATTTCCACGTTAGAAGGTTATAAAGGACATGCTTAATAACATACGCTAATGAGAACGAATTTAATACCACTTTCCAACTAATAAAAAACGTTTAAAAGACCGTGGTAACTGTAACTGCGAGATTATGTTGTGCATGATGGGGATATTGAAAGTTAACACCAGACAAAGGAAATGACGAATAAATATATTAAATGCTACTGAATTACATAGGCAGAATTAATTTAACACGTGCAAATCAAAAACGTATGCATATTATTTGAATCTGTTTCTTATGAGGGCAGTCTTTTCTCCAGTCTGTGGCATAGTGTTGCTTCTAATGTGGCTCAAAAATGGAATCGTAAATTTTATTAAAATATTGCAACTTTTAGTACTTACTTCATTGATTTTTTTTTCTTATACAATATTAATTTTTTTTGTTTGTAGTGATATTAATGAAATTACTTAAATACTAATCGGTATTTCCTTATTTTTATTTTCTAAGATGTGTTCTTAAGTCAATGATTAAAATTTCTAGACTAATTCAATGATAAATATATATATACACAGACATACATTATATACATAATATGCAATTAGCAACAAATATCTTCTCTGAAATTGAGGCCGAAAAGAGCTGAAAAGTTGGTCGTGCTTGGATTAGATTTTCAAGTAAACTAAGGTGTCTTTAAAAATTCAATAATCATAGGATTCCTGATAAAAATAAGGAATATCCTGTGATATTTATATCACAGTGACAGCAACATTATTCAAATCGTTATTCTTCGTGCTATAGCGTTTCTGACGAAGCAAATTAAGCTTATTGTTACTTTTTTCTGCTTTAAAATTATTTATAGCATTTTAAAGGGCGCAAAATCAAGCAGAACATTTGTGAATAAATTATTTGATTTTCTTGTTTTTCATTCGGGTATCGCAAAGCAAAGATAAAAAAGATTATGAACGCATCAGAGCTATAAATTTCTTCAAACCTTCCACTCATTACAAAAGACAAAATCATGACTATAAAAAAAAAAAAAAAAGAACTAAATCCATTTTCTGATAGTTATCATTAACTATCCATCAATTTTAAAAATTTGAATATCGTTAAAGCAATAAACTAAAAACATTCTTTTCTACGAAACTAGCTTCGGATCAATTGCCAGTTGGGTGAAAATGCATCTTATCAAGTTCTCATCTTAGTGATTGGTCATGCCTGCAGAATAGATAAACCCAGATAATTTCCTAATTGCTTCATTAGTAAATCATCCAATGGAGAACTCTTTTGAAAAGGTAACGTCTCCAAATGAATGTGAAGGAATCGAATAACTTACTTTTGTTTGAAAAGACGGTATTTTTTGTTATGATAATAAATGTTTTCTAAGTAAGTGGTTCTTAACATATATTCTACAGACAGCAATTAAATCATTTAGAGCAAATTAAAAATAATAAAAAATATTTGGATGAACACATATTTTAATTATCAATTTCTAAATGACTAATAATAATTAATCCCTTACTGGTAAAGATTTGATTTTAAATCTAAATTATTATTTTTTTATAACAATAAATTAATGCGTACTTGGATGACTACTATCTAATTACAAATTAATACCTACGTTTCTTAATAACCTAGAAGCAACTTTCTCACTGTAATCAGACTATCCCTTTCACAGAGGAAAATTCAAATTAAAAATGTTTGATAATTTTATTTAAATAATTTTCAGTTATTTTATTACATTTCTAAAAAAATTAATTGCATCTATAAGGAATATTACATTATAATAAAAAATAAGAACATTACTGCTTATAGATGGTTACAATAAACCATCAAACTATCAATAATACAATGGCATTTGATGACAGTTTTTATTAGTTTGGTTTGTCACTCTACGGCCATTTTTTTTTTTATTTGGCAAATTTCGGCTAATTAGACCGGGACCTACAGTTTAACATGAATTCCGAAACACTAAGAAACATCTTTGACACGACCAGGATTCGAATCTGAAACCTGTGGTACCAAAGGCCAGAGGGAAGGAAAGAAAACATTGTATAAATTTTACACACATTGAATTAATTAAAAAAAAAACAATGTATTCATTAATTTTTATTTTAAAAATGTTACTTGAAGTTTTGATGCTTCAATTTTGAAATTATAGATAAAAAATAGATTAATAGGATTTCGAATTGTGCCATCGTTCTCTTTTATAATTTTCAAATACCACATGCACAACTAAACTTGCCAATAAACATTTATTTTTTACCTGACTTTTATTTCTTGTTTCTTTTATTGTATGACATGTATGATCAATTAAAAATGGCGAATAAAATATTGAATGCTTTCTATAAGCTATCAGTTAGAATTTATTTACAGATGATGATGAGGCCAATTAGTGCCAATTTTAAATATTTTTAGAGAGTTTGCATTTTTTTTTCCTGAACACAATGGAGATATATAAAGTGTACAGATTTATCGGATTAATTTTCAGTATAGATAGATGAAATTTTCAGTTCGACTTAATTGTTGAGTTTTTGTACTACCCCAGTTATAGCTTCAATTTCATCAGCAATAAGCCGATAACTTGTCACATACATGCAAAACAATATTATATTCAATATGCATTTTTGAAACAGCTTGACATCCGATGAAAAAATTTTAAATTTAGTGAACAACCGAGATAAAAATGGCGCCATTGAAGACGAAATTATGATAAGAATGACTAAAAAGAAGTCATTGGCATATCCATGTCTCTATAATGTGCTGCAGTAAAAATACCAGTGATGTAATAAAAGAGAACAATGAAATGTTAAGAAACTTTACATAATGAGTTTAAAAATAACGAGATTACGATAAAAGCAAAGCACAGGAAGTTAAAAAAATAAAATATTTGTATTTTTAAAGAACCACAAGAGTAGACTCTGCTACGGCTAATGGTCCTTGCAGCAGACGCACAGGAAGTCCGCCATGAACTTTAATAAGAAATGCAAACAGATACTCCATATGAAAATAAAAAAAAAGAGACATAAGAGGATATGTATAGAGAAGATAAATATTTTATCGCAAGCGCTAATCCTTTTTCCACGGTCAGTAAGAAATAGAATGATGATGAACAATTTTATGTAGGAAGGGCTGAAAAAAAAAAAAAAAAAACGAAACAATATGTATGAACGCATAAAAGTTCAACGGGCAATAAAATTTAAACTATTTAATTTAATAATATAAAAGTGTGATATACAGTAAGTATATTTCACATCCACAAGAATAAAAGATTTAATTCGTAAATATAAGAATTTTAAATAACGCTCGGTGCACAGTTAACTTCTAAAAACGCTCGGTGAGTTAACTTCTAAACAGAGTTCTCAGTACGAAACCAACAAATGATGTCGAACTTAAAATTCTCATGCCTGTGTCAAGGTCGGACAGTCCATCTGCTAGATTCCAGAAGAAATGAGGTTTGGTTTGTCGCTCTAAGGTCATTTTGTGCACACTTTAGACTAATTAAACCAGGTCCTACAGCTTAACGTGGATTTCGAACCACTAATAAACATCCATGCCACGGCCAGGATTCGAACTTGAAGCTCGTGGTACCAAAGGCGAGAGAGCTGGTCAATTGGTCATCAAAGAGCAGAAGAAATGAGGAGGGTACAGAAATCCACAAATAATCACATTGGAGTGCTCTCTTCTAATTTCTGCATTGTAGAAGGTCTTTTGTATATACTAAATATATATGGAGTCTATCCCTATCCTGGGCATACCATCTTTACCCTGGGTAATGGTGAATTTGCTACATATGCACCTTTCCAGTGGCGTATAACCTCACTTTAAAAACGCCCAGCATTTGAAAACAATCAAGAGCATATGTAGTATAGAAGATTTATATGTATCTATAATAATATTTTCTCATCGAATAACACAGTCATTTTAATTTACAATAAAGAAACAGATTAAGTGAAGACATAATCGAAAGTAAAAAGTCATCCAGTTGTTAGAGATGAGCTTTGTATAATATTGCTGTGTCGATACGCATGGAAGAGTTTTTTTTTGCAGACAAATAAATCCCCTCTAAATCTCTTCTCGAATGAGTAATCTTGCATTCAGAACATTATTTTTGCACCCCATTCAAAGCGATGTATGAAGGTTGTATTGCTTTGTTATTTGAATAAATGTTTTATCTGTAACTTAAATAAAACCTCACAGAATGTTTAACATTGCCATTGGAATACAATGGTTTATCATGCATAAACACATATAATAAAATGTTTATTCTTTCATACTAAGAAACTTTTTGAAACAGATAGGGACATTAAAAAAAAGTATATTCTCAATTATTCTGCAAATTAAAAGAAAAATAAATAAAAATAACGCAGTCATTAGAAGCATAGTACATTTTTATTTTATTTTTTACAGAAGCAAAAAATGATGTTAACCAAGTTACTAATATTAATTTTTATCAAAATTTTGGTTTATAAAGAAGTCTATATTGGAAGAAAAAAAAGAGACATTGAATTTTCTTATGATTAGATTTATTGATGATTATTATTGATTTCTTGTTATTATTGGCGCTTATTATTATGGTAAATCAAACGTATTTGCATAATTGTGGTAAATCAAACTTTTAAATAATAAATTAAAATAAAATAATTGGTTAAGTCATATCATAATACAAAAACAAAATACAATATTACGAATACAGAGGTATTAGGAATAGATTAAAATAAAATTCCAATTTAATCACTAACACTCTATTTTGGCAAATTCTGCACCAACGCAGCAATTCTACACTAACAGCAAACATTTTTATATGATAAATATTTGCCAATTATCTAAAATAAATTTCCATCCTATATTTAAACAAGTTCTTAACTCCTTTTATAATTAAAAATAAAAATTTTTTTAGCATTACTCAGATTAGTAGATTTTAGCATAATTCAAGATAATTTGTTTTAAACATTTTATAAAATTCCAGAGTTCAAAATTCGAAAAAAAAAAAAATACCATGATGAATACGACAACTGTGATATTATGCTCGGGTATTGCTGTGAATCATAATAATAATAAAATGTACGCTTGCATCCTTAAATCATCCTAAAAATACATGCCGAAATTCTCATGAAATATTTCATGCGCAAAATACCATAAATTCATTACACTAACAAACCACAAGACACACGCGGGCACGCAAGTCAAAAGGCGAGGCATTCCAACGACATTTTTTATAACTCTACTCTAACGAGATTTTCGCCACCGTACCGGAAGAACCCCTACGGACAGAAAAAAATAACTACACACGTGCAACTTCCTATCGTCGAAAGAACGTCAGACTAAACTTCTTCAAACTTTTCCTTTTATTTCCGATACACAGATTTATATATACAAAAGCAGACACGAGCTAGCCCGACAGTGTCAAACCCGAGACAGAACTAGTCTCGGAATGTTTTAATGGATACTGTCCTCAGGGAACGAGATCTGAAAATCTTCTGCAGGACTCGACGAGTCACGCCAGTTTTAAATCTATCATAGTCGGTTAATTCCAGAGCACCAATTGAAATGCACTGGAATCGGCCAGCAAGTATTATAAATATAGTAATTTTCATTCAGACGGATTTTAAAAGGAAAGGCATCCGAAAACATGGAAAGATTTTTGAGATGAGCCGCTTCAGGGATTCTCAAGAGCAATCTGGTTTGATCTAGGGAAGGAAAAGAGTTTTGTACATAAGCATAGTGTCAACTTTTGAACCTCAAACATTTGTGGTATACAAATGTCTTGACAAAGTATTTTATTTTTGGTCCAGTGTCTTTGATGTCAATTTAATTTTCTGCAAGGAAAAAAAAAAAAACCGATACTATACATTTTTAAATTGATATATAATGTATAAACATCTTTTAGGTGGTAATTCTAAATCACAAAGTTTTGTAGTTCAACCCATAATTGTTAAAATTTATTGAAAAAAAAAAAGAAAACTAGTGGATGAATAAGAAACAAGGGAATTAGATTGCAATTGGGAAAACTGAGTATTTTTTTTTATGTACAAATTTGGAAAACTAATAATAATAATAATATTTATATTCAGATATTTATGAACCGGACAATAGCTGAATATTAAATCGAATCCTTTATTATACAAGGAATAGCAATTTCCAATTAAGATGCATTAAGACAAATTTAATTTTTCTTGATTTCTTAAAAATCCGAAACATGATTCCCAGTTAGAAGAACTTGAAAAGCCTTCTGAGTAAATCACAACTATTGGTGTATATGCAACAAAAAAAATCAAAATACTGAAAAAAAGATATAGTTTCTAATAAACTGCTTTAGTTTTCACTGTAAGTCTGCTTTTGCTAGAATCGTTAATGATAAAATGAAAAAATGTAATGATTCTATAATAAAATTGAGTTTGCATACTGAATTAGTCAAAATACCGAGTAAAGATTTCAACTTAAATTTCTTGAAATTAAAAAAAAAGTGGAGAAACATAAAATATTTTGTTGCCATATAACCAAGGTAATTTTTTTCAACTAAATAACATTGCAAGTAAAATTCATATGAAAAATATTTAGTGTATAAAGCTTTCTCTAAAAATATTTTGCTTGGTCACGTCTTCATGACTCAAAATAAATTTATAATTTAGGAGAAAGGAAAAGTTTTCAAATGTAACTAAAATAGAAACGCATCACACAAGCACTTCGTTGAAGACATGAACTTTCATATATTACATTTTTCATTAATAGACAATAGATTCGTTGGAATATGCCTATTATAGCGTCATTAATAGATAATTTACAAGTAAAAAAAAATTATTATATAGAAGTATGAAAATACGTATATATGTATATTTTTATTTATAAATTATATAAATAAAAATTTACATTTATAAATATTTCAGTATACACGTCATTCAGTACCATATAACTTTTTAATAAAATAGGTATCAGTTCATCAAAAAATGTTGAAAGTATTCACCATTTTATTGTTAACATAACCAACGTGTGGTACCCGGTACTACGTTCTGTATACTGTAAGAAAGTTTAACATCATTAATTTAATTCGTTATTTCAGGCAATTTCACCAGTGTTTTCCAATGGAAAAATTTTAATGTTGTTAAAATGTATCACCCTATATATAAAAAAAATTACAAAATATATTTTTAACACAGTTATTATTTCTTTCCTATAAAAGGAAAAGGAAAAATCCTTTAAAATTCAACTAATCTTAAAAAAAAATCAAATTCCGACAGATCCAAATCAAGACAGATTTTTCAACATTAATTAGCTGGAATTGTCTTAAATTTACAAAACATACCCCACTGCTAATGAGAAGGTTAAATATCGTATTATAATGAGCCATTCATAAATACACATTTATAATTTCACAATAACAACTTATTATAAACTATAAGTATATTTACAAAAAGCACTTCGTTGAACAACAATTGAATTCAAGTTCATAAATTTTCATAGAAACAAGCTATGTTTGTTTTATGCAGTACAACTTTAAAATTGTTTTCAATTTGCATAAAAACCAAGGCAAATAAATTCAAGTATAAACATCGAAAAGAAAATCAGCAATTCAAGTATACATCTCATCCAACTTCAAAGCATTAAAGCTCTTTAGAAAATTTTTACCCAATTGGAGCATTCACACAAAATTCTTATCTTACTTACGAAGCAATCGAAATGTGTATACATTTTTTTTCCCCCTTGATAACGAAATTTAGTTCACTTATTATTATTTTTTTTTATCATTATACTTTCTGAAATCAGAAGGCATGAAGAGAGAAAAGATTACGCTAAAGACATTTTTTTTTGTTTGCAAATTCTTTTCCCTTACTCATTCGTAAAACTTTGCTTCAGTCTATTTAAAACACAAGCGCGTACAGAAAAAAAGTTTTTTTTTTTTTTTTTTTAACACACATACATACGAAAATAGAATTCTTTTTTTATAGTTTAAAGAAGAATGGATAAAGAAAAGAGATTAAAAGATATGCGTGTTTCAAAATATCAAATATGGTATTTTTTGCTAAATAATCATTTAAAATAATCAACAAATTAATTTAATACATTAAATATATATATATGAAAAATTTATATATATATATACGTATATATATATATATATATATATATATATATATATATATATATATATAGGTTACACTCCAGTATTTACCTTATGAGCATCAGCAAGTTTGAATGAGTAAATTTTTTATATTATCATCAAATCAATTTATTATAGCGATTAAAATTCAAATTACAAATATCGTTTGAATATTAATACATGAAAAAATGAAAACATAAAATTACAAAAAGAAAGAATAATTAAAGTAAATAAAAATATTAATAAAAGATACCAAAATAATAATAAAAAAATATTTTACAAAAAAAAAATTGTTTAGGTAAAAATTAATCATTCATTCAATTAATAAATAATAATAATTACAAGCAGAATTATAATGAAAGCCAATTTTTAAGACAGACGATTTATGCCTTGAAAAGTCAAAGCTATTTTTATTCACGATAAAAATAAAGAAATTAAGAGAGATAATACAGAAAATAAAATAATAAAAAATCACAACAATAATAATAAAGAATACACCAATATAAATTTATTTATTTAAAAACAAAATTAAATAAAACCACATTCTTCAAGAGTTCGGAAACGGATATATGAATCAGGAAAACCACAGATGGGATACACGAAATGAATGTTACGTACTTCTGGTTGAGATTTAAAATATTGATAGCAATTGTTGTACATTAATGATTTACATCTATATTATTTAAATCAAACAAAAGTGTTAAATATAGAATGCAAGCCTGTATCAACTAACTTTTTAACAAAATTAATCACATATAAGTTATTATAAATACAATTTTAAAATAAAGAACACTCAATTCTAATAAAGATGCGTAAATAAATATGTAACAATTGTTTCATTACCATTAAATCAATTTCTCCAATTCTGTCTTCCGTTTTTAATCTATTTATTCTAGTATTTTAGTTGCGTTCAAATTATAAATAAGCAATTTAATTTCATGAATACAATATCGAATGCAGAATATTTCTTTTGCGCCTTAAATAATAATTTTCAAGATGGAAGAAAATGCCGGTTCGAATGTCGTTAAATGCATTCATTTCTGTACGCACACTTAACGATTTTCAAAGTAAAATTTTCATGATATAAATGATCTTAGAATAAAAA
>BPLR01013278.1:0-40357 GCA_021605095.1 Caerostris extrusa | reverse complement strand
CTAACGAAAATTATTTCATCACAAAACGTGTAGTTAAAATTTATTTATTAAAAAAAGCTGGCAACGAAATATGAAATTCATTCTTTCCAACAACAAATTTTATTGGTAAATCAATAGTAACCAGACAGTGGCAATTAGCCCAAATCCGAACTTTGAAATGAAAATGTGGATTGGCGATTAACTCAGGATATCAACCAACGTTTAGAAATGAAAACGTTCGGCACACTAACCACCAAGCAGCTCTACCTATATAAATCAATTCTAAAAAGTAATGTTTATTTTTTTCTAATGTCAAGAAAACACACGAGTTTAACATAGATTTTAAATTACTTAAAATCATTGAATATAAACGTCCAAAAAAACCTAGAAATATGTTAGAAGACACTCTATCGACGCTCTCCTATACGATAACTTTAGTTATAGTGCGGAAATTTATTAAGTTAAAATTGTTTTATTCTGCATTTGCAATATTAACACTACATAGCCACTTATGACGTCAACGAATTATTGATAGAAAAGATTATGCATGTACAGATATGAGACTTTTAAACGTTTAGCATATACTTTGATATAAGTACAAAATAAACTTTTATAATTCAAATTTTAAAATTCTATATAAAATAAGAATTTTTTTTTTAAATTTTTACTATTATATTTTGTATATTAGTACTATGGATCTCTGGAGGTGTGAAATGTGTAACTCTACTGTAACGAACTTTTTAACCATAGATGCCTTTACCACGAATATTCTTATCAAGTTACAGGTTTCGAAAACCCTGATTCCATTTTCGGAAACAACCCTCAAGAAATCCCTGCAACAATTTCGCATTCAGCGGAAGGAGCTGACTTTAATTCTTTGGCGTTTACGAATCGAACCTCCACTCTCCAATCTTCCACCTTTTCTCAAAGTACCGACCAGGAACGCCATTGGGATGTGAACAGCACCGCAAGTACGGATGTCCGGTACGCTTCCAGTAACGCGGTACAGAATGAAAACTTTAATTATTTCAACTCATCACAAAGTATATTTTTTCCGGCTACTCAACACTTTGAAAATTCTGCTTGCACTTCTGGTGTCGAAAATCTCAAAATGCCGTTCTTTAACGCAGTGTACACAAGTGAACTAAATCCTGTTCAACAGCCACGCACAAATAATTCTGCATTTACTCAGCGCTATCCTAACTTATCCTTTTATAACCAACTTCCACCAGACTCTCCAGGTCCATCTAATGTTCTAACCAAATATGATCTCACAATAGAAAATTTTAATATATGGAGGAGTATGGAATCTGGTAAAACTGGCATGCCAGATTTTAAAATATCCCGCTTCCAAGAAAAAGAATATGATGCAGTTGCAATTGCAAGAAAATCAAACAGAACAGAGAAAAACAAGAGTTGTGCATCTCATTTAAACAGCGCATCACTGAATGTGCAACATCATGGAAACCGCTACAAGGAGAAGAAGTCAAGAAAGAAGATTCACCCTTGCCATAAAATTGCAGAAGTGTGCCATGAAAGTTCTGCTGTTGAATTGCAGAAGATAAGAAAACCAATTTGCGAGGGATTTTCATGTAATGTATGCAGTAAGAAATTTCCAAATCAATCAAGTCTTGATAAACACATTCTCACTCATACAGGAGAGAAACCTTTTCCTTGTAAAATATGCGGTAAAAGATTTTCGCTTAAAGGAAATAAAAATGTTCACACTCTCACTCATTATGGAATTAAGAGGTTTCAGTGTAATACGTGTGGCAAATCGTACACCCAAAATCAAAATCTCCTTAGACACAAACAGGAACATCTGACGGATAATTGACAGCTTTCTATTATTCATATTTGAGGAATACGAAACGGAAGTGAAAGAATATGAAGTTAGAATATTTATTGGCGGATACCCATGAATGCGGATGATTGCGTATAAAATAAAACTTATTATAATTAATGAATCTAATTTAACGTTTCTGTCTTGTAATTCTATACAATTTTTATTATCAAATTTCGTTTATAAATTATTTAAAAAATTCTATTTATAATATCGGGCAACTTTTATTTTTAAAAGTTGTGCATAAATATTACAATTACTAATATTTATTAGAATTTTTTTTTTTTTGAGGTGAAATTTTTTTTTAAATATAATATTCACTTTTAATTAAAACGTTTAACAGTTTCATTCTTGGCTTCTAAAAATCTTTCAGTTGATATTTAAATGCTATATAATTTTAAGATGGATTTCACCATATCATTCGAAATTATATATATGTTAGCATGTAAATAAATATTGAACATTTTTTGAACGGTTTTCCAATACATCTTTATAGCACTGTTTTTTTTTTAATTTCTTTCACTAACATGGAGTTAATGAAGTATGCCAGTTTCATGAATTGTTTATTTGTAAAAATTAGATTTATGCTTTTCTGAATTAAAAATATTAGAAGTTTCGTTTTGAAACACTGTTGAAAATGCCGGTATTTTAATGTTTCATTTATTATGCATATTATTATTCACTTATACCGTCAATAATATTTTGGAAATTTTTTATTTTTTAAATGCATCAGCGGATATGTGGTTCTATTATTAATATAAATAAAATTTTAAATTTATATTTTTGTCTTATCTCTATTTTTAAATTTGTATTTTCTTAAAAATATTAGAATTTTCGAATTGAAAGACTGCTGAAAATTTATGTATTTTAATGTTTCCTTCTATATATATACCGTGAAAAATGTTTTGAAATTTTTGATGATTTTAAATGCATCGTCATATTTGTGATTACATTATTAACATAAACTAAATTTTAAAATTATATAGTTTTCATATCTAAACTTTTAACCTTGTATTTTACTAAAATTGAATTTTTAATTCCATGTTTTTTCTATTGTATTCCTATTTTGAATAAAATGGTTTGAATTGTGATTAAAAGTGTTTCCAATTTTTTATTTTAGAATTACTATTTATAGCAAGACATCTGCAATCTACTTATTAAACTAAGCATTAAAAATGTTATGCGTTCGAGATTAGAATAATTTTACGAAAAGGTAAAATAACACTAAGAAAAACATCTTCTGAATGTAAAATTCAAATAAATTAATAATTTATTTTTGATGACATACAACTTTTAATTAAAATACGGAACTTATTTCGGGTTTTTCACATTTAATATTACATTATTCTACAGTTTAAATCTAATATTTTAATCAGCGTTTAACATTCTAATAAAGTATTCAATATTATTAAACAATAAATGACAGTCAATATGTCATGAAAAAATCTGCATTGTTTAGAAGTTATTGACACGTTTTCGATAAATGAAAATAAAAAAGTAAAATATGTGAATGACTGTGATATCATCTTTGCTAGGGGTTATGTGTGGAATTCTATGCAGATAGATTGGTGCAAATATTTTATTTTCTATTAAATAAATGTTTTCAAAATTTATTTAACCATTTGTTGTAATATCTTAATATTTCGACAATATAATATTCAATATATAGTGCTTTTTAATTTATTTTCCTTCTAATTGTATAAAATGCCTATAGAGCATAATTTTTACTAGCTGTTCAATATAACATTTACTATTTTTTTTTTTTTTTTTTTTTTAAATCTTCAAAAAAAAAAAAAAACTTCTTTTATCATATATGCATTATAATTAGCTAAAACTAATTTAAAACGCTTTTGGTGGATTCAAACATGATTTTTGTTAATGTAATAAAAGCAGTAACTAAAGTAAACTGCTCTTTTTCTATCTTTTAATCACTATTTGTCTGTACAATGTGGCGTTGTCTATCAGGAGAGTTCTTACTCTGCTGTGAAATAAAAAAATTTCTATGTTTTTAAGTCAACACAGTTGTGCAAATTTTATTGTTAGTCCAAATTATATACTGATGGATAAAATGAGGAAATTATTACAAACTAATATTTTATTTTAAGTTATGTCTGCATATTAAATCTGCATAGATAAATATACTGATAAAAAAGAGATTTTCGTTCATTGAGAATTTTTAGATCCTGTGAAAATGCATCCTTGTGGTAAAAATGCCGATTGTGTACTGTGCTCTGTTAATTCAATGCATCTTCAGAAGGACCATGACTTTACAGTGAGGATTAGCTTCATACTATTTTAGAGTATGTATGTATTAGAGAGTTTTTTTTTTTATTATTTTTTAATCAACGCAGATGTGCAAATTTTGTGACTTGTCCAGATTACGTACGGATGGATCAAATTAATTCAAAATTAAATTTAAAAATCATTTTAAAGTTGAATTTTAAGAAGAAAAATATAAATAAAATAATTTTCGAACTTGGATCTTGAAGGATTTTTAGTTTCTGTGAAAATGCATTTTCTGTTTCCTCTGTTAATTCAATCTATCTTCAGAAAGACCATGACTTTACAGTGAGAATTAGCTTCATACTATTTTGAAATAATGCTAAGCAATGTTAATTTATTCAAATTAATTAGTTTATATATTATTTGGCTTATTTTGGTGTATTAATATGTATTTTGATACATATAAACTACATATTTGTATTCCATTCTATTGAAATTATTTGGTTTATAACTTTTTTTGGTTTATTTAACATTGTGTAGGGTGGTTATAATTAAAGTGACCCTTTTCAGACGCCTGTAGAACATTACAGCCCCACGTATTTTGATGAAACTTGGTATATACGTTATGTGGACCATGGGGAAAAGATTTCTGCAAAAAAAATACTTTTAATTTTTATCACTAGGGGGAATTGTGGCGCCTAAACGTGGACAAAATAAATTTTCAGAATCATTAAAATTTATTCAAGTACAGAATATGCTCAACGTGTGCTCCATTGACATCAATTACGTGTTGAAAGCGCATTATTAGTTATTCAATGGTAGAGTGAAGAAACTCTCGAGAGATTTCAGCAACATGGCGTATAATGCAGGATTTCAACTCACGTAAAATCCTAATTCTCCTCTTGCTCAAAAGACTTGGAGTGGAACTCTGTTTTATTTGATAAAAGTTTGTTCAGAGATTATCAAGCAGTAAGGCAAATTGCTAGCATTAAGTCTGGTGTTCAAATAATCATGTTGTAAAGTCATCTGTTGTACTAAAGCTTGTAGAATACTTTCACAACATCTAAGTATAAAATTCCTGTTCATTTTACACTCAGTAGAATTTTCGAGAAAATCAATATAAGTGTAGAATTTGGGTATAGAAGTGCTAATCAGTATTGAGCTGGCAATATTTAATATAGATAAATATATACAATCTCAATACTTTTATATCTTTATATAGTTTTTTTCACTTATATACTTTTTTTTTCTTCGCTAATTTTTTTTTTTTTTTTAATTTAAAGTCCTTATATTCATTTTGCCTATTAGTATTAAGCCTTCAAGATACGATTATGATATTTTGAAGAATTTGTGTGTGTGTGTTTTATTGCTAATCATTTTGAAAGTACTTTAAATGAAGTCACATATTGCATTAAGTATTAAAATTTGATTCTTTAAAAATAATTTTTGTGTGTTTATTTCTATTCAATTAAAAATATATTAAATCAAGACTTATACAGCATTAGTATGAAAATTTAAGTGTAATTTTAAGAATTTGTATGCGTATTTCGACTCGTTTTAAAAGTATTTTAAATCAAGTGACATGAATCATTAATATGAAAATTTGATTTTATTTAAAGAAAATTTTTTATGTGTATACATTCCTATTCCATTTAAAAGTGCTTTAAATCAATCACATGTTGTTGTTATCGTGTCCCTCATGGAAGGAGGTAAGAGGAGTGCAGCTTCTGTTCTGATGGAGCACCCGTAGGTAGAAGTCTGACTTCTGCTCCGTGACGCTCTTACAGTCATAAGAGACCGGGACCTACGGCTTAAAGTGGATTCCGAACCACTACAAATATCCATGGCACCGCACGGACTCGAACACGGAACCTGTGGCACCGAGCGCCAGACACTCGGCCACTTCAGGCCCCAATCAATCACATACTGCATTAGTATTAAAATTGGATTTTTTTTTTTTTAAATCAAGAACTTTTGTGTGTGCACTATATTTCTACTCATTTAAAACTTAATTTAAATCAAGACACATACAACATTACTATGAAAATTTAATTCTTTTTTTAAAGAATTTGAGTGTGTATTTGTGAATAAAGAAGGAACTGTAAATCCATTAAACTCCTTTTCATTTTAAAAGTATTTTAACTCAAGTCACATACAGCATTAATATGGAAATTTGACATTTTTAAAAGAATTTTTTTATGTGTATATTACTATTCATTTTAAAAGTATTTTAAATCATGTCACATAATTTGTAAGAAAAGTTTGAATTTTTTTAAAATATTTACTCCATGTTTTTTTTTACAAATGTGCTTTTTGGACACCAGTGATATTTCTATTCATTTTAAAAGTCACATGCAGCATTAGTAAGAAAATGTTGACATTTTTAAAAGAATTTTTTAAGTGTGTATATTTCTATTCGTTTTAAAAATATTCTAAATCAAGTCACTAATAGCATTGGTATGAAAATATGACTTTTTTTGAAACGAATTTGTGTATGTGTATTTCTATTTATTTTAAAAGTGTTTTAAATCATATGCGTCATCTACAACATACAGCATTAATATGAAACAGTACATAACATATAATATATTCAGCGTTAATATGAAAATTTAATTTTTTTTCAAAAGAATATTAGTTGTCTGTGTGTGTATTTGTATTTCTAATTATTTTAAAATCATTTTAAATTAAGTCATATACAGCATTAATATGAGAATTTTATTTTTCAAAAAGAATATTTGTTGCGTGTATGTATGTGTGTGTTTGTGTGCATTTCTGTTCATTTTAAACAGTTTTTAAATAAATTCATGTACACCATCAGTAAGATAATTTTATTTTAGGTTAAAAAGCTGAATTTGAATGCCCTCAACGGGAAATCAATTAATATAACACTGTTGCTAATAACACTAATTAATATCACACTATTGTTCATCTCTAAATAATGCATTTCATTATAATTTTCATCAATTTAAGATGTGGATAGAAAATGCATATAAAAAAACGGTACTTACGTATTAACGCCACCGCAGCTACAGATTTGGCAGTTTTTAAGTGGCGCCAATCTACACTTAAAATTTTTGTGACAAATCAAAAAATATATAAAACACTTTATTTAAAATCAAAACACTTTTAAAATTCAAAATACTTTATTTAAAAACAAAGTAGTAAATCTGATTTCGGTGGAAAATGGGCCGATATAGAGTTTTAACATAGATTCAAAATAGTCTCTATTTTGGCGCATTGGCAGCTCTTTATTGGCGCAACTTCTGCTGTGGTGGCGTTAATACGTAAGTACCAAAAAACATTGATTGTAAAAAAAAAAAAAAAAAAAAACGTTCCGCCCAAAATCAATTCTTCCATTTTTTCAGATTTTAATCAAATTAATGCAAAATTAGTTTATGCAAATAATTAAAATTTTATTTAAATTCACGTTTATTTTTGTTCTCTGTTCTGTTCTGGGAGTGTTTTAGAGAGATACAGAAAACTCAAATAATGTTATACTTTCTAATCGTCAGAGCAAAGTATTTAATTTATCTTTAAAAACGAGAAATAAACTGTTATTGTGTAATATTTTACGGGTCCTTTTTTTTTTTTTTTTTGTTATGTTAAATAATAAGGTTTTACAACAGCAAAAATAGATTATTAGTGGAAATTTAAATTTCTAGCATTTAAATAAAAATGATTAGTCCAAATTAGTCGAATTTTATGATAAGTCCAAATTATATACGGATGGATCGAATGATAAAATTATTAATTCAAAATAATTGTCAAGTTTAAAAACCGTTTTAAAGTAGCATATTAAGAAAATAAACATATTGAAAAAGAGATTTTCTTCCTTGAATCTTAGACTATTTTTAGATTCTGTGAAAAATGAATTGCAAAAAATTATACATTCCAAGTAAAATATTTCTCAAATGGTATTTGACATCAGTTTTAGCCAATTTACCAGTCACTCATTTATTCGAGTTAGCAAACATCCTATATTAGGACTACATTCTTTAATAAAGGACATCAAATTAAAATATATTAAATTATTGCATTCATTCCGTATTGTTGCAGCTCTGTTATGACTAAAAGTAAGGAATCAGGCAATTTGATTAAATGTTGATGTAAATTAGATATTAATATGGTATTCAGATATAAAAAATTTCTCCAGGGAATTGTTTAAGTTTTAAAAAAATTGTATTTTTACTGGCTTTTTAAGTTTAACTTCTAGTATACAAATACTTCTTATACTAAAAAATTATTACTTATGACAAAGATCATATTTATTTTTCATTATTAAAAAGAAATATTCCTAAAATAATATTCTAAGCTTCAAACGCAACTATACATAAATTTAGAAAAACTGTTTAATTTTTTTGCCATTCATGTCTGCGTAAAGAAAACTACACATCGAATGACACGACCGAAAACAGGCAAATTCATCAAGTTATACTTATTCACTATAAGCCAACATATTTAGAAGATCAGATTAATAATATCTATGAGCAAAATACCTTTGAAGATAAACTATGAAATTTATTTTTGTACATTTAAATTTCTTTCACATTAATTTTTCATAAATTTTAATTTTGAATATGTCGCATTACAAACTTAGATTACAACAGAAATAATTCTCCTATTTTTAGACTATTTTTTGTTGGATATGGATGGTTGGATAATCATGCATCTCACTCTGTTCTGAGTCGCATGGGATTAAATGTTTTAAATTTGTAATCCAATTAATAGTTTCTAATTCTTAATTTAACCTTATCCAAGCTTTTCATAGCTGTTGGAATATAAAGATATCTTTTTCATGACTGTTACTATTAAGAGACAAGGTCATCTTCATTTATTTGCTCTTTCTGAAAGTGCAATACTTCCGTCGTTTTGTAGGACAAGTTGACAAAAATTTTGTATGACAAAGTTGTAGGACACTATACAACGGTTTCTAATTCGGTATATTCTTTCACTAATGAAATTTATATCATCACAAAACATTGCGAATGAAGTGAAATCGTAAACATAGCATTTCATAAAACCAAAAAGCCAAAGGAAATCGAACGCATACTTTCCAACTCTACATTTTATGTGAATAGCATCCAGACAGCTGACAATTTTGGAGATGCTGTTTGTAAAGCCTATTTTCACTTCATTACTTAGAAAAAGTCATTTTCTTACATTCATACGTAGCGCCATCTATCAATGACATTTATAAATATTCTAAAGGAAACATAATCATTTTTTTTTTTTCTAATGCAGCTGGCAAACACTTAGACAGCTTGGTCTTGGATGCCTTAAGGCAAGCGCTGCACAGATGTTACTAACTTTGCATTACCCAGGGGGCGTGTGTAACTTGAAGATAATCCACGGAGTAACAATGCCCTTGCAAAGCCCTACGATCATATTAGACCAAGACCTACGGTTCAAAGTGGATTCCGAAACACTACAAACATCCATGATACCGCCGGGACTCGAACCCAAAACCTGTGGTACCGAGCGCCGGAGCGCTAGCCACTCGGCCATTCAGGCCCACAGAAAATATAATAATAATATAATTGCTTTTTTTCCCTTTAAATTTAAATGTAGTGTTTTAAAAATAAATTAGAAATATAATAATAATATAATTGCTTTTTTTTTCCTTTTAAATTTAAATGTAGTGTTTTAAAAATAAATTAGGAAATATAATAATAATATAATTGCTTTTTTTCCCTTTAAATTTAAATGTAGTGCTTTAAAAATAAATTAGGAAATATAATAATAATATAATTGCTTTTTTTTTTATTACTTAGAAAAAGCCATTTTCTTATGTTGATAGGTAGCGCCATCTATTAATGAAATTAATAAGTATTCTAAAGAAAACATAATCATAGTTTAATTGCTTTTTTTTTCCCTTTAAATTTAAATGTACTGTTTCAAAAATAAATCAGAAAAAATTGTTTCTTTGCTTTAATATTTTATAATGTAAACGTATACTTTGATGAATTGTTAAAACAATTATGATGCGATGTCAAAAAAATTGTTCTGTTTCTTTTAATAACGAACAGCTAGATCTAATTAAAAAAATTTTTATTGTTTCTAATTAGAAATATTTGTGGACATAATAAAGACAAGCATAATAAATTGAAATGAAATTTATCATTTAATCCCTATTTTGCTCTAAAATTTCACGTTCTATATAAGAAGAATGATTACTCAGCTTTAAAAGGAAAAAAACAGTTCTCTGTAGAAAATAAAAGCAAATTTCATAATTTATCCATAACATATAAAACTCGAAAAAAATATCAAATAAAATAAACGATTTAGGTTACATTTTAATAAAATAATAATGCTGATAAAAATGAGAGTTTGAAATTTCGATATCAAAAGATATCTTTGAAAGTGACAACATGAGATAGTTTGTCATTTTAAATTTTATATGTATCCCTGACACTACAAGATAGCTTTTAAATGTTTCCAATCTCCTAATGATTCGGCATAAAAGCAATGTTAAATTTTCCTCTCACTCAAAATTAACGTTAAAGTACAATAATTTACTACAATAATTTTTTTTGAAAGCAATATTAATTTTTTTATTAAAAATAAACTCACAGCTGTTTGGGACTAAAAGTTACAACAGATAATATCTTTCTTAGTAACTAATAGATTTCTTTCTTAGTAACCAATCGTTACAATTTAACTTCCCTTGGTACTTTAAGACGCATGCTCGCTGACGCTGCTTTATCTCGATTTAGCCAAATGTTGATTAAAATAGTACAGATACCAAAATTTGTTCTCAAAGTAGCAACACAAGTCAAGTCAAGACAGAAATTGACAAAAGAGAAAATGAAACCTTTCTACTCTAAAACTCGAAACTCTTGAATTCATTGTATGTATTTAAACTTATTGCTTAAATAATTCCTTTATTTAAACCGCTGTATTTGGAAACTAACAAAGAATATTTCATCACAAAACGTGTAAATAAAATTAGTCAATCGTAAAAAGTTGTCAATGAGATACGGAATTCATTCTTTCCAAAACAAAATTTTAACAATAAGATAATAATAACTAAACAGTCACAATGTGCCCAAACCCTGTGTATACCATGAAATAGGTGGAATGAAAATTAACTCAGGAAAGTTTCGGAATAAAAATTCTACGCACTAACCACCAAGCTGCTCTACCTATATAAATCACTTCTAAAAGTAAAACCGGGCCTGCCTTCGATAATGTTTTTTTTTTCTATTGTCATTAAAATATTCGATACTAAAATAATTTTAAAAATTTCATAACATCACGGAATATAAACTCACGAAAAATAAAAATTAATTTCGTAACGCTCTCTATTGTCTTTGTTCAACAGGGTCACTTTTGTTATAGTGCGGAAATTTATTAAGCGGAAATGGTTTTAATCTGTATTGGAATGTTAACACTGCATAGCCATTTATGACGTCAACAAATTATTGATATAAAAGAGTATGCATGTAAGGGTACGAGACTTTTAAACGTTTAACATATACTTTGTTATAAGTATAAAATGAACTTTTCTAATTCAAATTTTAAAATTCTATATAAAATAAGCATTTTTTTAAATTTTTATTATTTTGCATATTAGTACTATGGATCTTTTGAGGTGTGAAATGTGTAACTCTACTATAACGAACTTTGCGAACCACAGATGCTTCTAGAACGAATATTCTTATCAAGGTACTGATTTCGAAAACACCGATTCCATTTTCGGAAACAACCCTCAAGAAATCCCTGCAACAATTTAGCATCCAGCGGAAGAAGCTGACTTTAATTCTTGGGCTTTTATGAATTGAACCTCCACCTTCCAATCTTCCACCTTTCCTCAAAGTCCCGACCAGGAACGCCATTGGGATGTGAACAGCACCGCAACTACGGATGTCCGGTACGCTTCGAGTACCGCGGTACAGAATGAAAACTTTAATTGTTTCAACTCATCACAAAGTATATTTTTTCCGGCTGCTCAGTACTTTAAAAATTCTGCTTGCACTTCTGGTGTCGAAAATCTCAAATTGCCGTTCTTCAACGCAACCTACACAAGTGAACTAAATCCTGTTGAAGTGCCATGGACAAATAGTTCGGCAGTGATGAAGAGCTATACTAACTTATCCTTTCATAACCAACTTTCTCCAGGTCCATCCAATGGTCTAACCAAATATGATCTCACGGAAGAAAATTTTAATATGTGGAGGAGTATGGAATCTGGTAAAACTGGCATGCCAGATTTTAAAATATCCCTCTTCCAAGAAAAAGAATATGATGCAGTGGCAATGGCAAGAAAATCGAACGGAACAGAGATAAACAAGAGTTGTGCATCTCATTTAAACAGTGCATCACTGAATGTGCAATATCGTGGAAACTGCTACAAAGAGAAGAGGTCAAAAAAGAACATTCACCCTTACCATAAAATTTCAAAAGTGTGTAATGAAAGCTCTGCTCTTGAATTGCAGAAGATAAAGACAATTTGCGAGGGATTGTAATGTATGTAATAAGAAATTTCCAGATCAATCGAGTCTTGATAGACACATTTTTATGTTTTTAAATGCATCAGCAGATCTGTGGTTCAATTATTAATATAAATAAAATTTTAAATTTATATCTTTGTGTTATCTATATTTTTAAATTTGTATTTTCTTAAAAATATTAGAATTTTCGTATTGAAAGACTGCTGAAAATTTATGTATTTTAATGTTTCCTTTTTTATGTATACCGTGAAAAAATGTTTTGAAATTTTTGATTTTAAATGCATCCTCATATTTGTGATTCAATTATTAAAATAAACCAAATTTTAAAATTATATAGTTTTCATATCTAAATTTTTAACCTTGTATTTAACTAAAATTGAATTTTTTATTTCCATGTTTTTTCTATTGTATTCTACTTTGAATAAAATGGTTTGAATTGTGATTAAAAGTGTTCCCGTTTTTTTCCCTTTTCATTTTTAGAATTACTATTGACAGCAAGACATCTGCAATCTACTTATTAAACTAAGCATTAAAAATTTTATGCGTTCGAGATTAGAATAATTTTACGAAAAGGTACAATAGCACTAAGAAATGCAACTTACTAAATGCAAAATTTAGATAAATTAATCATTTATTTTTGATGACATACGACTTTTAATTAAAATACGGAACTTATTTCGGGTTTTTCACATTTAATATTACATTATTCTACAGTTAAAATTTGATATTTTAATCAGCGTTCAACATTCTAATAAAGTATTCAATATTATTAAACAATAAATGACAGTCAATATGTCATGAAAAATCTGCATTGTTTAGATGTTATTGACACGTTTTCAATAAATGAAAATAAAAAAGGTAAAATATGTGAAGGACTGTGATATCATCTTTGCTATGGGTTATGTGTGGAATTCTATGCAGATAGAAAATAAAATATTTGCACCAATCTATTAAAATAAATATTTTCAAAATTTATTAATCATTTGTTGTAATATCTTAATATTTCGACGATATAATATTCAGGATATAGTGCTTTTTCATTTATTTTCCTTCTAATTGTGTAAAAATGCCTATAGAGCATAATTTTTACTAGCTGTTCAATATAACATTTACTATTTTTTTTTTTTTTTTTTGAAATCTTCAAAAAAATCACTTTTTCTCATTTCTTTTATCATATATGCATTATAATTAGCTAAAACTAGTTTAAAAACGCTTTTGGTGGTATCAAACATGATTTTTGTTAATGTAATAAAAGCAAGTAAAAAAAAAAACTGCTCTTTTTTATCTTTTAATCACTATTTGTCTGTACAATGTGGCGTTGTCTATCAGAGAGTTCTTATCGGATGTAAAATTAACAGGAATCTGCTGTGAAATAAAAAAAAGACTTTCTATATCTTTTAGTCAACTTAATGCTAGCAATTTGCCTTCTGACTTGCTAATCTCTGAACATATCTTTTATCAAATCAAACAGGGCGCTACTCCAAGCTTTTGAAAGAAGATGAACTTTTCTATATGGGGGTGGGTGGCTTTCTCTTTTTAGCGTTGCCAATTGGTTTGGTTTGTCGCTCTACGGTCATCTTGTGCACTCGTTAGGCTAAGCAGACAGGGACCTACAGTTTAAAGTGGAATCCGAACCACTACAAACATCCATGGCACCGCCTGGACATGAACCCGAAACCTGTGGTACTGAGCGCTAGCCACTCGGCCACTCAGGCCCCTAGCGTTGCCGAATGCCCCGAAAAACGACCCGCCTCGTCTCTGGCTGTGAGAAACAGCTGATCGTAAATGGGCTCCGTGAGAATCCGTTTGATGTGCGGAAAAAACCGACCCCTGTCGGAGCGGGCTCGATGCACGATTTTCTGGTAGGTCAAATATGTTTTTAATGGGTTCGCGAAAGTCACTCGTCTCTCATCTGGACGAGGATAAGATAACAAAATTTCATCAACCAATCATCGGCAAGCGATTGATGCGCCCCCTTCCGACTGAAATATCATATATCCGATCTCATTTCGCGAGAACTTGCAGTTATCGGAGCACACACAAACTTTCTGCTGCAATAGCTGCATGTCATATGCTATAGTAGTGTCATTACCACGGCGTTGCTGGCAACGCGCGACTCTAAGATAGCATGATTGCCCGATCACCAGACAATCTTGAATACCTATATGGGAAGGACCTGTAAAAGTCGTAGTAGTTTGAGTGTTCCGTAGCATTGGCAGCGCAGCTGCCATTTACTCCCCTGTCTTGACTGGAAAGCAATGTAGGATGGAGAACAGGGGAGAAAATGATACCTTGCCCAATAATTAAAAGAAATCTTGATGACGTAAAGAAACAAAAAAGAAAAAAAAAAAAAAGATAAGCAGAAAAAAAGTAAATAATAGAGATAAAAGTAAAAGTTACAATATAATTCTTAAAAATTTTCCATGGAAAATTTGAAAATAATTAATTTAATTGTTAAAAGATATTAAGATGAAAAATGCAATTTTTTTTTTATTTTTTTCATTATTATGTTTTATTTATTTATTCTTTTTTTTTTAATTTTAAATTTTATTTTTATTTTTTTACTTATTAAATTTATTAAAAATTACAAGAAAATTAAAATAATAAAACAAAAGAAGAATGTAAGAAATAAAAACACAAAAATAATTACGAGATCAAAAAAGGATTACAAAAAATAACTGAAAGGGTGCGGTGACCCTGAAGTGCTCAGACATCGAGGGAGAGACATAACAAATCGCGGAGCAATTGCCAGAAAGGGGAAAAAAAGAGGGGAACGAAACGTGTTGCCGAAAGCTAGTCGAAAAAAATATTGTAGAGGTTGAAGAAAAAAGAAACATCAAGAATCGGTTATGTTGATACTATTGCGTGGTCTTTTAGCGTTCTTGGGATTATTTAGATCATAATCGGGCACGCGTTTTAGAAGAGGATTCGGATTATTAGGAATTTAAACGAACGCCCAGCTGGTTCTTACAATGGAATCCATCCAGATGGTTCTTAGAATGGAAGATTCTCTCTTTTTCAGGGAAGCCTGGTGGCCGAATGGCTAGCGCTCGGTACCACAGGTTTAGGGTTCGAGTCCCGGCGGTGCCATGAATGTTTGTGAGTGTTTCGGAATCCCCTCTAAACCGTAGGTCCCCATCTAATATGACTATAAGAGCATCATGGCGCAACAGTCAGACTTCTATATACGGGTGCTCCTTCACAACGGAACTGCTTCCTTCCCTCTCAACCAGGAGTCCATACGGGTTCGTGGGCTAGGTAGGCTTACTGGCAGATTTCGCGATAGGAGATGTTTTATTTTCTACGGGGTAGGGTGGTCAGTCTTACTCCCAACGCTCTGCAATTCTATTAAACCGGCCCCTACGGTTCAAAGTGGATTCCGAACCACTAAAAATATCCATGCCACCGCCGGGAATCGAACCCGAAATCTGTAGCGCCTAGCGGTAGTCATTCAGCCCTCAGGCTCCCTTTTGTGTGTTCTGTTTCTTAAATAACTTGGCAGTCAGCTAACATGGAGTTTTTCTAAAATTTCTCAAATCAAATGAAGGTTTACGTAATAAAAATAGGAGAGCCCTATTCCAGAATGCTACGAATAGTGGAGCTGGCAATTTTGATGAGATGCCAGGAACGACATACCCAAGAGTTTGCAGCAATTGCTTTGATCGCATTGAGATTTTTTAATAGATTTTTTTTTTTTTTTAATGTAATGAAAAATGATGCCTAAAATTGAGATTATGCAAAAAAATTAGAATGAAATTCCAAGTATTACACCATTGTGAGATTTTATGTAGTGAAAGCTGGAGATTGGAGATAACTGTTTCGAATGTATAGTCGCTGCTGAAAAGAAAGATGTCGTCAGCATAAATAAGACATTCAGTATGATTAGGGATGACTTCAAAGATGTCTCTCATATAGTTTGCGAAAAGGAAAGCGCTGAGAACACTACCTTGTTGCGCGCCCTGCATGGAAAACAATATCATCGGAACAGTGTTTCTCCCTTTGAATGTAAAATTCCTGTTGTTGAGGAAATTGTGGATCCACTTTGTCTTTGATTCCCCACAGTAAAAGTTTATAAATTAATTCATTCTTCCATGGATGGATGGGAGGGGAGGAGGAGATGCATTACAATGCATGAAGCACTTCGAACGGACATCCTTGGGCGACGACTGTTCATTCGAAATCAGCGGGTTACCCACTAATGCACCGCGCGGTGTTTACACCACGTGACTGGCCACGCATGACGTCATTTGGCCAGCCAGGCCAGGCGGCGTAAACTTGAAATTAATGATAAAAAAAAAAGTACACGATTTTTTCTATAGTTAATTCGTTGATAATTATTCTATTTAACTTCACTCTATTAATAAATATATTGACGTATGCCAATAAGTAAAACTCATTTTCGTGTATCATGTTTTGTGGATAAAATTGTTATGTTGCGTAAATGTACCCATAGCTGAATTTTAATATTAAAGTGTTAATTGAGAAATATTTGATTTTGAAAAAAAGAACAAGAGTTTTTCTTTTGTATTAAGTGTTAATACTTATATGTACCCAGTACTCATGTTTGACACAATAAATAAAGAAAATTTCTCATAATAAGTAATAAAAGAAAATTTCTCATTTCATAGCGCAGAAATACAAAAATTCGCCGTTTTTCGTAGCAAACTGTAACAAGCAATGCATTTTGTGTTGATTATCACCACTGCATTCTGCTATTTTATTTTGGAATTGGGTAGGCAAGGGATATTCATATTATTTTCTCTTAAATATTTCGTAGCACAAAAATTATTTTATATAATTTTTATTTAAAAAAATATTTGATATTTTAATAAGCACAATTTTTCATCTATTCTGAATATTTCACCTATTCGCAACTTTAAATAAAATTTTTATTCTTCATTACCACCCTTTTTTAAAAGAAAAGTTATTTAAATTATGCAGTTGGCGAGCTTCTACTTTTTTTCAATCTTTTGGATACAGTTGATGAATAAGGGTGCCTATCAAATAGATAACCCATTTTTTTAAACAAATTGTTACCTGCATATTTATGTTACCGTTCGGTATTTTTATATTCATTACGGAAAGCAAACGATTAGTGGACTTGATGATTGCAATGCCACCAGATCTGAAGATTTAATAATGAGAAAATTTGTCAGGAACCAGTAGATTTTATTTATTAGTACCGAAAGCTTAAAAATGAATTATCTTGCAACGATGCCCATTTACAAGTATATGGACTCTGGGTATCTCGACGAGACGGCTGCGTACCCAGTACCCATGTTTGACTCATTTACGCAACATTTCGCTGAATAAATATTCAAGAAACAAATTGTGTTTTACACATGAATATATTTCAGCATAACACGCTAATGAAACAAAGCAATTTTCAAAAATAATGAAGTCGCAAATCAGGGTGACTAAATGATCTATTCAATTCAGGATCAATCGGTAATCGGAAGTAAATTGATCGGGAAAATAAAGATATTCTTACATTAGGATTTTCTAAAAATGATACTTATTTTCTGTCGATCATTGCAGGCTTCGAATATTTAGGATAATATCACTTCCATAAGGAGTCGTCCATGACTTTAAACATTTTTGCTTTAAACACTGGTTCACGAGCATTCACGCAGAAGATACACAGGCCCAAAACAAGCACAGATCAAACATTTGTAATTAAGACTGTGTGTCAGTGCATTATCTAGTTTAAAATTTCATCTGCGATTCCGTAGGTGGCGCTAGCAGTCCACCAGAAAGAAAGATAGCAATGAATCCAGTTTTAAAATTTTCAGTTTGAGTAACAGTTCCAATTATTTTAAGCAAAATAAATATCAATGGCGAATTATTTCAATATATGCAGTCGATTTGGTAGATATAATGAATATATAGTAAGGACGAAGAAGGATTCATTGTAGACTCACTCTGATTTTAAAGCTAGGATGGGTCGCTCTACCATCACAATGATGTGAACTACCAATTATGAATGCTAAAAAATGGACAAAGTAAGAAAAATATATTAAGAGGCATCTGGGGCAAAGCACGATAAGATCTAATCGCCAAACCGGGCAGTAGAAGGTGGAAAATTACGCAGGTACGCCAATTTCATCTGCCCTGTTAGGGCACAAAGATAAATAATCGACCTTTATTGTTAAAAAATACAAAACGGTAGTAAATGAATAGTATAAAAAATTGCTAATCTTAAAATATCTCAAAATAAAGTCATTAATTATGTTAGAAACAATATTGCAATGATAACAACAACAAAAAAAAAATGTAGTAGTCTAAAAGATTTTTCTTTCTAGGATAAGTACATGTTTGTCATTTCGATAGTACTATAGTTTTGAATGAATAATTTTGGATGAAAAAATTTGTAGGAAAACAAAAAGTAAGAAATGAAGAGGAATATAGAGTTTCTAGCAAATAAAAATCTAGACATTTATTGGAAAATAAAAAGAATAAAATAAAATTCATGAATAGAACACCATTGGCAGTGAAATCTAGTTTTCTTTCTATCACTTTAAAAAATAAATGTTATAGTACATAAATTAAATCTGGGTTTTTCTGTTGTCGTTTGTTTGCGTAGCTGATTATTAAAGCTTAGACAATGTTTGTTTAAGCTATGATTTTAGCGAGAATTTAGTAGTGGTTGAAAAGATAAACTATGTATTAAGTAGAATAATTCAATTAGTTTTTAACAAATAAAAAAACGAAAAGAGGATTTTATAATGCGTTTCCATCAGTAAACATTAATGAATTTTTATGATATATATTATGCAGAATAATGTTTTCAACTAAATAAAATATTTTATAACAGCGAAAAAGAAAATTATTTAAATTTTTTTCGCATATTATTTTATATCACTGATTAAATAAAAATTTATTTGCCCAAGACATCGAATTCTACAAATGATTTATTAGATACTACAACTGATTTAATTCTGTCGATTTATTTATTTTCATTTTATGCATGAAAGAATAGAGAATTATTGTATTATCTCTTATTAAACAATAGTATTAACTAAAGAATGTTTGTTACACGGCATGAATGTTTTTTTTTAAATTTTAATCTTTTATCATCTCTGATCTGGTAAATAGATAAAATATTTTTAATCGTATGAAAACAGTAATTTTTATAGTAAGATGATAATAGAATAGAAGTAAATACTTATTTTAATTGATTTGGCTTTTCTTTTTAATTATTTGTAATATCTAGTTTCTTCTTCTTATACACTGAAGTGACAAAAGTCTGTGGATAACAATATGCAAATTTTCAAGATGGCAGTAGCATCACTTGTAGAACAGGTATAAATGCAGTGCTTTCATGGAAAGCTTTCACGGGGGAAAGCTTTTCATTTCTGTTCAAGTTATTTCATGTGAAGAGGTTTTGACGTGATGATGACCGCACGACGGGAATTAACAGACTTTGAACGCGGAATGTTAGTTGGAGCTAGACGCATGGGTCATGCCATTTCGGAAATCGTTGGGGAATTCAACATTCCCAAATCCACTGTGTCAAAAAGAGTGTGCCGAGTATGAAATTTCAGGCATAACATCCATGGACAGCGCAGTGGTCGACCGCCTGCACTAACGACCAGACCGGCGACGTCTGCAAAGTCATTTACGAATTCTAACAGACAAGCAACACTGCGTCAAATAACCGCAGAAATCAATGTGGAACGTACAAGGGGACTTGTCTGTTAGAACTGTGCGGAGAAATTTGGCTTTTTTGGGCTATTTCCAGCAGAAGATCGATTCAGAGTGCCTTTACTGACAGAACGACATCGCTTGCAAAAGCGACTCTCGTGAGCACGTGAGCATATCGGTTGGTCCCTAGATGAATGGAAAACCGTGGCCTGGTCCGATGAGTCACGATTTCAGTTGGTAAGAGCTGGTGGTAGGGTTCGAGTGTGGCGCAGACTGAAGCCATGGACCCAAACTGTCAGCAAGGCACTGTTCAAACTGGTGGTGGCTCCGTAATGGTGTGGGCTGTTTTTCATGGCATGGACTTGGTCCTCTGGTGCGACTGGACCGAACATTGACTGGAAATGCTTATGTTCAGCTACTTGGAGATCACTTGCAGCCATTCATTGGCTTCATGTACTGCAAACAACGATGGGATTTTTATGGATGACAATGCGCCATGTCACCGGGCCACAACTGTTCGCGATTGGTTTGAAGAACATTCTGGACAATTCCAACGAATGATCTGGCCACTAGATCGCCCGACATGAATCCCATCGAGCATTTATGAGGTTTATCCGAGAGGGTCTGTTTGTGCCCAATCCTGCCATCAACGCTTTCACAATTATGGACGTCTATCGAGACAGCATGGCTCAATATTCCTTGCAGGGAGACTTCCAACGACTTGTTAAGTCCATGCCACGTCGAGTTGCTGCACTTCGCCGGGCGAAAAGGAGGCCGACACGATATTAAGAGGTATCCATGACTTTTGTCACTTCAGTGTATATATATATTGGTGTTTTATCTTTACTCCATGTGATGTACATTTTCTTTTTAACAATTCTGCATTTATTTTTTTCATTATTTAGGAGATTAATGAAAAAAAATAAATTAGGAAGGAAGCTTCTTGGAGATCTGTCAACTACCTGGACCTAGAACCTCATCATTCAATTTTTGTTTACATTGTGTGGAATAACTGTTTTTTCTCATTACTGTGATAATTTATTTCTAGATAATTTCATTTATTTGTAAATATTCTCTTTTGTTATAACCTTGTTATTTCATTGTACAATCTTTTGGTAAAACCCAGCTATCACTTTTTGTATCGGCTTCTGTAAAAAACGCCATTGCAGGATTTTCGGCAAAAAAATTAAATGGTCCTACTTTTGGGCACAGTAAGTACCACTTCTGAACATTTCTTTCGATATAAGAATGCTCACAGAATACCTTCTGCAGCCTTCTATACGTTTCCGCAAACAAGATGTAATGCAAGTTCTTTTTGCTTAATTAATTCAGGCATTTCAATAACCCTCCCAATCCAGTTTTAAACTTCAAAGAAAAGCGTAGCTCATATTTTTGATATTTTCACGTAAAATTTCACACAGAAGTCCAAGGAGAGTGCCTGCAACCTAAAAAAGAAAAGCAAATTGCATTTTTATAAGCCCCGGGAGTTTTAAATTGTAAATGGGCCTTTACTTTTTTTGGACACAGTAGTACATTCAATTAAAAATATTAACTTCTTAATTTTCTTTACTTCCTGATGCCCTCTTAATTACAAAAAAAAAAAAAAAACTTTATTTTCTTAATCTCATAATCACACTCTAATTAAAAATGCGAACACCTTTCTTTCTTTTTTAAAAGTGGCCAATTGGCTTGCGCTCTGGCTTTTTTGTTACAATAGGCTTCAGGTTAGGATCCTGGCAGTGGCATGGATGTTTGTTAGTGATTCGGAATCCACGTTAAACTGTAGGTCCCGGTCTCATTAGCCTAAAGCAAGGTTGGCCAATCCAAATGATCTTGCGGGCGAATTTGGAAATGCATCAACTCCGTGGATCGCACATAAAATTATGTATCCCCATATTATATTTGGACACGACATTTTGGGGGTGAAAAAAGAGTGAAACATAATCAATTATTATTTTTATGTTTACTATTATTCTTACATTCTTACATGTAAATACAGATAATATAACAATATAATAATAATGATACTAAAGCACAGTGTAAAGAAAAAAAAGAAATAACTTACACTAAAAGTGAAATGTAATATATATATAAACAAAATAAAAAAAAAAATGAAATCATTAAAAAATATTTGTTTTTACTAGTGCGATATTTGTTTCTCCACTTTTTCATTTAGCTTTTTGCAAATTGATCTCAATTTGGATATTTTCCCACCGTAATGGGTGTTGCGTCCTTTATGTTAGAGCTGGGTCTGATGGTCGAGTTGCTAGTGCTCTGACTCTCGATACCACAGATATCGGGTTCGAATCCCTTCGGTGTCATGTATGTTTTGCCGAGGTTCGGAATATACTTTAAGCTGTAGGTCCTGGTCTCATATGCTTGTAAATAAAACTGAAAGTGTTTCCATGAACCTGAGAGTGGCCCTCTTCTTGAAGCCGTTTTAGGGTATAATATAGGCCGAGACGTTACACATGGCTCAATCACTCAGAAGGATGTTAATAGTATAAATGAGGAAACATTTTCTCACTGGGGATTGGGGAAGGAAGGGAAAAAAAGGTATTACATTTAAAAAGAAGGTGGCCCACGTTTGTGTCTTGCGTAAGTAAAGTTGGGGCTAATATGATACAGACACTTAACAGATTGAGAACATAGCACAAGCTTTCTACCAATAGTTATGAGAAAATAATTCATATAATCACATGGATGAATTAAAAATAATTAAAAAAATACATTTTCTTGACATTCGACATTGAAATTAATCGCACAATGGTTTGATCATCTTGATGTTTTTCTGAAGATGTGACCATTTGATGGAATTTTTATAATGGAAATGTGTAAATATTTTTATTAATTCTCTGTCATGATTGAATAAAAACATATATATATAGATAATAATAGAATTTTTTTCGGTTTTGTTTAAATAGAGGAAGTATTTTTTTCAAATTGATTGAACAATGTAAAAACATTTTAATCAATGATAAAAAAAAAATAACATATTTATTGATTACAGAAAAGGTAATTGTAAATTATCATGACAAAGATAGTTTTCTAAAAAATTTCTTTAAAACATTTAATTGGTAGTGTGGTTTAAATTAACTGGAAATTTTATCTTCATAAGGAAAAAAAATTGAAATTTTGCATTTAATATGTACAACAAAGTTATACATATTAAAAAGTTATGCAGTTTTCAATTACAATGAAACAAAGGCTATAAACATTGTTTATTATCAGAAAGTTATACTCAATATAAGGGAAGATTTTTGGCAGTTTAATTTTTAGAGAACCACCATATCAATGTAAGCATGATCCGTAAAAATATGCAGGAAAATCATATTTACTACATAAAAATTGTCTATATCACAAAAGATTTTACACAAAGACAATAACATATGAAATAAAGTATATGAATATAAATAAACATAAAAAAATAATAATAATTAAAAAAAAGTACTTAATTGGTTTATAGCAAAGTCTTTATAAAGAACCTTAGGATCCCTACTATCGCTATTCAAGTTCTGAATAAAGTTTTTAAATAACTGATCATATTTTCAGCACTGGAAGCTTTACCTTTCAGGATTTATTACTATCGCAGCAACAATGAAGTGGCTACATTTTTGTTAAAATTTTTGTGTGAGGACTAAATGGCCGAGTATTTAGCTCTCTGGCGCTCGTTGCCACAGGTTCCAGGTTCGAGTAGCCGCGATGCCATGGATGTTTGTAGTGGTTCAGAATCCACTTTAAGTCGTAGGTCCCGGTCTCATATGAGTGTGGAGAGTCACATAGCCCAGTCAGACTTCTTACACACATCATTCCCAAACTGTATAGGCGCAACTCAGATCTAGGTACAATGAGTGGTATGGTATAGTAGTATTATAATTTTTGTCTGGCTTTCTCGAGTAACGTTTTTAAACAATCTCAGACATATTTTACGTTAATAATTTATATTGCTGGACATCTAGAATTATCCACATCTTTCCCAAACTGTACAGGGGCAACTCAGCTCTAGGTATAGTGATGTGGTATGGTGTATTAGTAGTAAAAATTTCGTCTAGCCTTATCGAAGTAACGTTTTTAAACAATCTCAGACATATTTTACGTTAATAATTCGCATTGCAGGAAGTCTGGAATCATCTTTCCCCAACTGTATAGGGGCAACTCAGCTAAGCAGCAGCTATTTTGATGTGCAAATACCCAAATTGAGAGCAGTTTGCTAAAGTTGAGTGAAAGAGTGGAGAAACAAATATCGCACTAGAAAAATAAATATTCTTTAATGATTTCATTTTTTTTTTATTTCATTTATGCTTATAAATTTTTTATATTTAATTTTGAGTGTTCCATATTTCTTTACGATGTGCGTATAGTATCTTTGTTATTATATTATCAATGTTTACATGTAAGAATAATAGTAAACGCAAAAATAATATCTCATTATGTTTTAGGTTTTCCCTCAAAAAATGTCCGTAGTGGGTCTGAATTTAATATGGGGATATATAATATAATTTTATATGCGGCTGGCAGAGTTATGATGTATTTCCAAAGTGTCTTGCAGAGTTATGTGCTCTTCTTCTCTCATTCATTGTTTACATCAGGGTTGGCCACCCCTGATGTAAACAATGAATGAGATTTCGATCCTTTTTCATCAACCAGATCCCCTTTTTTTGCAAAATATAAAAATTGCCAAATTTTCGTCCAGTCGTATCACACCTAAATGGAACATGAGGCCCACAACTGTTCAGCCAAGAACATGAATATGTTAATTTGACACTATTTATTCGACGTTATAAATGTTGTGCAGTCAAATACATATCATTTGATTATATGATATGGGACATAAAATATGAGATATATTTTAGATTTAACGAAATTGAGTTTAAGACTATTCATTTAAATTTATTTAAACTTCTAGTTTAGAATAAAATATCAAAATCCTGGAAATCTTAATTTCGATAAATTGAGATAAAGCAACAACAGGCGAGCATACCTGTGAAAGCACCTAGCCAAGTCAAGTCAAGTCTTGAAATCCTGTATATGGGATTTGGGTGTAATTTTAGATCGTAAATTGAATTACGTTCCTCACATTAACTATCTTAGAGATAAATTTAACAGATGCATTCGCGTACTGTATCCACTTATTTGTAGGAACTGCACATGTCAACATTGAGGGCGACGAATGCGCTGACTCTTTAGCCAAAGATGAACAATGGGCAATGATCAACCCAAGACTACCATCACATTTGCAGATGCTAACGCAGTTGCCAAAAGCCGACTCATTCCTCATAACTTTAAGAAGCCGCTAATCACGGACTTCAACTGCCCTAGAAAGTTGGCAGCAGTTATCAGCAGACTCAGAACTAATCATTACAGAGGGATGAAGATTCTCCCAGACAAGACCAGGGATTACATCCCCCGCAGAAATTGCCCCCTTTCCTAACACCTAAGCATATTCTAGAGTGCCCATCACTCACTCCCCATGTATTGCAATTTGGTATGGTGCCAATAGAGGCAAACTTAAGAGAAGTCCTGTATAGTGAAGCGGGGCCGTTGCTAGCGGCCACTATCGTGAAGACCTTTGACTTCATCTGACTTTAATAATAATATTTTAAATCCATGGACACGATAACAACATAACAACAACTACTACTATGTCCATAAAAAAAAAAATCATTTATCTTGCTTACTTGCGTCCAATACTTGCATATGCGAGTCCTATTTGGGGATCTACTGCTCCGTCGAAACTCAAGATCATGCAAAGACTTGGAAATAAAATCCTACGTAGATTACAAATTCGCCCTGGTTTTTAGAAATGAAGATATCAGACATGCTCTTTCCCTCCCAAGTTTTAAACAATTTGTTTATAAAACTGCACAAAAATTTTATAACTCCATTCCAAATATTAATAATTCTGTTTTAAATTATCTAAGCAACTATTTCTAATTTTAAAAATTGTAAAATACCTCGCGTTGTTCTGAATATCATTCATTAACGTTTCGATATCCTTCTTTCCGAATGATCATGCAGTTTCTCCACTGAGTCACAATTGCTTTTGTTACTATTGTTTATTTTTCAATTCCTTCTATTAGCTCACAATCTCCCTATATATATCTTTTTCAAATTTTCAATCGTTAATAAAATACTTTTTATTCATCCACTCAGGTTCAAATACATTTTTTTGAACTTGTAGTGGATGACACTGGATGTTAATACATTTTTTCAAATATTAATTTAGTAATTAAATTTAATTAATTAATTTTAGTTTTTAGATTTAAGTTGCATATATATCTATCAATAGATGGCGCCAGATAAACTTAAAAAAAATGAATGAAAATTATATATAAAGCACTTTTTGCAATATAGTGAAAACAAAATAGGAATTGACTTAAAAAAATATATATATTACTTATTTTTTGCTACCTTCTTTAAAATTATAATAATAATATAAAAAAAAATTATGTATGCATAATTTTTTTATTAATTAAAAAATATAAATAATTAATAAGTCCATTTTTTTGAATAAATTAGTAATAAATATATGTACTCTAATAAATATATGTACTATATATGTATATGTAAATATGTGTTACTCTTTTTCTATCTAATGAATGGGCTTAAAGCTTAAGTAACTTCTCTCATTCACAATGCAGGAGAGAGATGTTAAAAAAATAAAATGCGAATTTCGAGATTTAAGGAAATGCGTTATAGTCAATGGCTGCTATATCTTGATTTATTATGTAATATTATCCACATGTTTTATTTTATCATTTTATCGTGCATTTTTTTTTTTTAAATTTTTTTCCTGTATCAGCGATATTCCTGTTATCAGTATGTGTTTTTCAAATGCGTCATATCTGACTGTCAAACGTTCCTTTTTTTAGTGTGTAATCGTCGATAATTCTTATCACACATTAGAGAGTGATGGATCAAGAAGGCGGAAAAATATTTCGTTCTTGAGAGAGACGATTGTGGTGAGCAGAAATGTCAGATTCTGGTGAAACCGAGAAAAGTGGAGCATTCTTTCTTTGGACAATTGAAAACTACAGTTTTGGTTGGAATACAGCAGGTTACTTTGACAGCCCCAAATTCAGTATAAGACAATATGCAAATTTCAGTTTCTATATGACTTTATACAATAAGGAGAATTATAACAAAAAAAAATCAATATGCTGTTTTCTTGAGATTTATTCAGGTAAGGAATCTCGCCAGACATTGGATTACTCACTTTCATTTCTCAACGCAAATGGCTTTCCAGAATCACTATGGCAATGAATCACTTGACATTAGTGGCGATTTCTGTGAAAACCGCCGTGGCAACCGATTATATGTGTCACTCGATGAGCTATTCATTCGCAGGAGAAACGCTTTTCTTCCGCAAGACACTTTGACCATTCGGTGTCACATGAAAAGGATCAACTCGGCAGTTCCGGTGTTCATCCAAAGCACAGCTCGCACCCGAATCGGCGTCGAGAGAAATCACTTCACTTGGAACCTCAGCGACTTCAGCACTCTCCGAAAAGGCGAGGAGAGAGCAATTGCAGTTGAATCTTCGGGAGGAAAGTTTTCACCTTTGACTCTCAAACTTTCGATTGTTGGTGAACCCATTTCTGAAGAGAGAATCCAAATCGAATTTCATCGGAAGGAAATAAGAAATGAGAGCTTCTCTAAACTGAAAATATCGCTGCTAAACAATGAAAAAAATCCGTTGTCACAATCGAAGACGAGTTCTTGTTTGAGTATAATAATTCCAAGATTTGGTTCCTTACTCCTCTCATGAAAATATCATTCCAACTGTTTGCGGCCAACGACCAACTTCTACGAAATGACGTTCTGTCTCTCAAGTGCGAATCATCCAACTCCTTCGGCGTTTTGTCAAATGTTATCGAAGTCATTGAAAGGGGATCAGACTTCCTTCAGGATTTTGGCATCTGTTATGGAACGCAGGATTCCTGCCAATCCTTAAAGGATGCAATGGAACAGTTATTAAGAGAGAAGATTTTGTGTGACGTGACCCTTCAAGTTGGGAGTGAAGAATTTCCCGCTCACAAAGCAATTTTGGTCGCCAGATCCCCAGTCTTCAAAGCGATGTTCACCCGCGACATGCAGGAGACAGCAAGAAACGTTGTGGACATCTCCGATTTAGATGCTGACACCGTGAAAAGGATGTTGCTGTACGTTTATACCGACACCCTAGACCATCCCGAAGGGGACTGTGTGGAAAAGCTCTACTTTGCTGCTGATAAGTACGAAATTCTGTGTCTGAAAAATAAATGCGCCCTACTGCTCGAAGTCCGATCTAAGTGAATCCAATGCATGCCGCAATTTGTTGTTAACGGACAGACATCAAGACGAATATTTGAAAGAAACCGTATGCAGATTCATTTCGAAATTCTGTTTAACCATTCTGCAGTCTGAAGAATGGAAGAGCTTTGAGGAAAGTCACTCCCAGTTAACCATCCAAGTCCTGAAATACATCTGCTTACAAAAATGCAATAAATGCTTGATGTAAGTGATGCTTGAATTAAATTAATTAATTAATTAATATTTTTATTTAAAATTGCTGATAAAGGTTACATGTAATATGGAGTTAATTGAAAGCACGAAATTAATGAAAGTAAATTTATATTAAAAGTATTAAAGTCTTCTTTTAGAAAAATGAGTTTTTTTTTTAATCTATTTACTAATTTTGTGTGAATTTATTTAAATGCATCTGATATTAAACTGATGGAAGTAGGTTTATTTATATTAATTTATGTGTAAACCGTACGTCTTTTTTTATGTATTGAATATATTATAGCGACACTTTTTTGTATCTTTACTAAGAACAATTTTGTAAATCTGATACTAACTTTTAGGATTTTACGATTATGATATTTTGAAGAATTTGTGTGAGTGTGTGTGTGTTTATTGCTAATCATTTTGAAAGTACTTTAAATGAAGTCGCATATTGCATTAAGTATTAAAATTTGATTCTTTAAAAATAATTTTTGTGTGTTTATTTCTATTCAATTAAAAAATATATTAAATCAAGACTCATACAGCATTAGTATGAAAATTTAAGTGTAATTTTAAGAATTTGTATGCGTATTTCGACTCGTTTTAAAAGCATTTTAAATCAAGTAACATGAATCATTGATATGAAAATTTGATTTTATTTAAAGAAATTTTTATGTGTATACATTCCTATTCCATTTAAAAGTGCTTTAAATCAATCACATATTGTCGTTGTTGTTATCGTGTCCCTCATGGAAGGAGTGAAGAGGGGTGCAGCTTCTGTTCTGATGGAGCACCCGTAGGTAGAAGTCTGACTTCTGCTCCGTGACGCTCTTACAATCATAAGAGACCGGGACCTACGGCTTAAAGTGGATTCGAACCACTACAAACATCCATGGCACCGCTGGGACTCGAACCCGAAACCTGTGGCACCGAGCGCCAGACACTCGGCCATTCAAGCCCGAATCAATCACATACTGCATTAGTATTAAAAGTTGATTTTTATTAAATAATTTTTGTGTGTGCACTATATTTCTACTCATTTAAAACTTAATTTAAATCAAGACACATACAACATTACTATGAAAATTTAATTCTTTTTAAAGAATTTGATTGTGTGTGTAAACTCCTTTTCATTTTAAAAGTATTTTAAATCAAGTCACATACAGCGTTTGTAAGAAAATTTGACTTATTTAAAAGAATTTTTTTTTTTATATGTGTATATTTCTATTCATTTTAAAAGTATTTTAAATGTCACATGCAGCATTAGTAAGAAAATGTTGACATTTTTAAAAGAATTTTTACGTGTGTATATTTCTATTCGTTTTAAAAATATTCTAAATCAAGTCACTAATAGCATTGGTATGAAAATGCGACTTTTTTTAAACGAATTTGCGTGTGTGTGTATTTCTATTTATTTTAAAAGTATTTTAAATCATATGCGTCATCTACAACATGCAGCATTCATATGAAACAGTACATAAGATATAAAATATTCAGCGTTAATATGAAAATTTAATTTTTTTAGAAGAATATTAGTTGCGTGTGTGTGTATTTGTATTTCTAATTATTTTTAAATAAGTCATATGCAGCATTAATATGAAAATTTTATTTTTCAAAAAGAATATTTGTTGCGTGTATGTGTGTGTTTGTGTGTACTTCTGTTCATTTTAAACAGTTTTTTAATAAATTCATGTACACCATCAGTAAGATAATTTTATTTTAGGTTAAAAAGCTGAATTTGAATGCCCCTCAAAGGAAATCAATTAATATAACACTGTTGCTAATAACACTAACTAATATAACACTATTGTTCATTTCTAAATAATGCATTTCATTATAATTCTCATCAATTTAAGATGTGGATAGAAAATGCATATAAAAAAAAAGGTACTTACGTATTAACACCACCGCGGCTACAGATTTGGCAGTTTTTAAATGCCGCCAATCTACACTTAAAATTTTTGTGACAAATCAAAAAATATATAAAACACTTTATTTAAAATCAAAACACTTTCAAAATTCAAAATACTTTATTTAAAAACAAAGTAGTAAATCTGATTTCGGTGGAAAATGGGCCGATATAGAGTTTAACATAGATTCAAAACAGTCTCTATTTTGGCGCATTGACAGCTCTTTATTGGCGCAACTTCTGCTGCGGTGGCGTTAATACGTAAGTACCAAAAAAACATTAATTGTAAAAAGGAAAAAAAAAAAAAAAAAAAAAACCGTTCTGCCAAAAATCAATTCTCCATTTTTCAGCTTTTAATCAAATTAATGCAAAATTAGTCTATGCAAATAATTAAAATTTTATTTAAATGCACGTTTATTTTTGTTTAGTTCCGGGAGTGTTTTAGAGAGATACAGAAAACTCAAATAATGTTATACTTTCTAATCGTTAGAGCAAAGTATTTAATCTAATATATAAAATTCTCGTGTCACAGTGTTTGTTGCCAAACTCCTCCGAAACGGCTCTACCGAATCTTATGAAAATTTTTGTGCATATTTGGTAGGTCTGCGAATCGGTCGTAATCTATTTTTTAAACCCCTAAGTGATAATGGTGGCCCACCCCTAAATATTTTTAAAATTTCTTTGGCAAACCAATGTAGTGCAACAATGTAGTGTTTTTTTTTTTTTTTTTTTTAATTTTTTAGTCATGATATTACAGCACGCGCGCTTAAACCAAAATTAAAGTCTTTAATCGGCTTCATTTTTTTGACTTTTATTTAATTAAGTGATCTTATATAAATCAACACGTGTTGTTAACTCGCGCTGACCATGGCCGTTGCTTTACCTGTATATATAATACGCAACATTTTTGTGGGAATAGTTTTAATTTAAAAGAGAAATATTTACGTGTTAAATAAATATACGTGTTTTATCATTGTTAAAGGTAAGACAAATAATAAGAGAACAAATACTGTTATATTGGCACGTGTAGCGCGTTTTAATGTCTTAAGTTGTTTTAAGTTAATGTTTTGTTAAGTTATATTCTTTGCACGTGTAGCATTAAATTATATTTAATGTTTAGTTAAGCAAAATTGTTAATGTTTAGCTAATGCAAAATTGGCAACTTTATTATTGTTCTAAGAAAAATAAAGATGGCTGAAATTCCCGTGTCACGATGTTTGTTCGCAATGAACTCCGAAACTAACCATCCGATTTTAACTTTTTTTTTTTTTTTTTTTAAATGTGTGTTTTGTTCCAACTTGAGAGACGGATAGTTTTTATTCAGATTTTTTCGTATTTAATTGCAAAATCGTTTAAAATCTACCATTGAGGAAGGCGCCAATCTTGCAACGCTGAATTTTCGCCAATTTTCCGCCAATTTCTTTAGGGTTGTAATACTGCAATTAGAGGAATTCGTAGCTTCATTTTTCGAACAATATAATGACTATTTTATTGCTATTTCGATAATTAATTGCAGAATTCTTATTTGCACTAATTTCATCGTTGGAGTAAAAGTTTTTTCCACCACAAACGAAAGATATACCACAATAAAAGGATGACGCAGTGTCTCGATGCCTGTACTACATAACAGTAAAATTCTCATGTTCGCAATATTATTGTTTTATGTACTACTTTAAATTTTGTGAAAATTATATTGTATGAAATTTATATTATTTCTATGAGAAATAAATCAAATGTATGTAAGTATTACCTGATTTGATTATCAATATTTTTTTTATTTTCTAAGTTTGAATTTGAATTGGAATAAAATATATTGAATGAAAAGTTGTGAATCAAAACATTGAACTTTTCTATGCTTAAAGTTTGTCAACATGTGTTGTATTTGATTAAGAATTCTAAAATGAAATGTGATCTAACAAGATAATATAATATAGACAATATAATTTTAAAGAAAGATGATGAATTTTAAGGATTTTTTGAAAAGTGTGAAAATGAAGTAAACTCTGCAATTATTTGATATAATGTTAACATTAAAATTTTATAAAAGGTATTATAATAGTTGCAAGTTGAAAATCAAGGACATTTCATTTTAAAAACTTTTGTTATTTGAAAAACAAAGAATTTGAGTTATAAATTTGAGTGATTTGAATATTGTCGAAGAAAAATTGATAAATGGTACTTTTAAGTTGGAAGTTATTTAAAGAAAACAAAACAAATAAATAAGTGTTTATATTAATAAAGGAGAATTTAAAGCTCAATAACATTTTTATGTATGTACATTTGTTTTTATTTATATTTAAAAGTTGGTTTTAATTATTTCTTATTTGAATTTTTATGCATTTTGTATTCATTCAAAACATCACAATAAAAATATTTCTGTTCTAAATGCTTTGAAACTTCATGTAAAAGTTTTCTTTAAATGTATGAAAGGAATAGAACATGGAAATTAACCTAAATTCATAAATTATTTTTATTTTAGTTTTTAAACTAAGAATTTTTGTAAATTTGTAAAAAAAAAGTTTGTGTCGACAAACTTTAAGCATACAAAAATGTATAAATAATTGAGATATAAATTTGAAAACAGTATATTACCTACATAAGGATATTCCCAGCATAAAAATACTTGCAAAGGAAAAACTATTCATGTTTTATTTATTTTTGAATTATAAAATTTTGCAACAATATTACATTTTTGCAATGTTTATCCATATTTTAAAGAATAAATTGTATAAAGAATAGTTAAAGTTGATATTTTTATGTGAAATTCAAAGGTTTTGAATATATTTAATCAAAACACTTGCAAAAAGGCTAAATATTTTAAATTCAGGACATTTCATATTAAAAAGCCTTTGCAAATAGCAGGAAGTTGTAAAAAAAAAAAGTTTGTCGAGCAAATTTTAACTTTTTCAAAACAAAGCTCAGAAAATATGTACAGCTTTAAGGAAAAACAAAACTATATTTTTTAATAAATAAGACTATGAACTTGATAATTCAATGGTATTTTAATATATTTACAACATTTTTAAAAGTAATATATCTAATTAAAAGTTGTTTTTAGCTTTTTTCTCAGAATGAATTTTTATGCTTTTTGTTTTCATGTGAAACACCATAACACAAGTAATTTTGATCCAAATGCTACAAAAACTTTGTATTTATGTTTTTCATAAAGATTTACAGGGAATAGACCTCTGAAATGATTATAGCTACATAAATATTTTTTATTTCAATTGTTAAACTTGGAATTACAGAATCCGTGTTTCTCCCATGGGCAGCTGTATGTTGCATGCTCACGTGTTCGAAAACCATCGAATTTATTTATTTCGACGAAAGACAAACTAACAAGAAATATTGTTCATCGCTTAGTTCTTAGTTAAATGAAAGTAACGATTATTAAAAATAATTATAAAACAGTCTTAAAAATCAACATTGTCTACCTCATTCATTAAATTAATAAAAATTAAACATTTTCTATTCGTTGAAACTTAATTTGATCTTTTCATCATTCTTTACCAATCACTTCCTTAACAATACCAATTATAGTATCTAATAATTCAACGAAATACAAGAAAGCCACAGCAACGCGTGGCCGGGTCTTCTAGTTTATCTATAAAAACGAGAAATAAACTGTCATTGTGTAATATTTTACGGGTCCTTTTTTTTGTTTGTTATGTTAAATAATAAGGTTTTACAACAGCAAAAATGATTATTAGTGGAAATTTAAATTTCTAGCATATAAATAAAAATATCTTTCATTATTCTGGAATTTTTTATATTTTAAAACCGAAAACTGACAATTTTAAATAAAGTCCTAGTGTTATAAATATGAAATATTGTAGTTTCTGTTCAATTCTAAAATTTCATTGACATTCTACCAAAAATAAGATACTCTTGGTTTCATAAATATTTAATGCATAGAACATTAACAGAAAATCTATACCCAACTCTATTATTCTATAGCTTAATTGAGAATTGTTTCAGTCATGACATTTTTTTGCACAGTTTCAGAAACTCTATAGAGTTCAAAACGAATGAGTATATTTTATTGAAACTTTGCATTTTATTTTTTTCTATACGATGGTATTTTCTTTGATAAATTTAGTGATAATTTGAAAATGAATGATCTAAATACTGATCATTGCTTTAAAAATATGATTTGTAACAAAATATTTGTACACTTTCTCTATTCTAAAAGTATTGCATTATTTTTATGTTCCAAATTTTGCAATATTCCAATGCATTCAAGTGAGAGCAAATACAGATTATTTGTTACAGTTCTTATAACAAATACCGAAATTAGATAATTTTTATGCACTGTCTGTTCTGTTGTACATAAACTGTCATTGAAGTGCGTGTGAGAGAGGATGAATTAACTTAGTCTCCATGAGTAACTTCTTATATATAGTATAAATTATTATTTAGTCGCACATCCTTTTGCCTGGATCATAGCTCGCAATCTTTTTTGTTTTGTTCTAATGCAGCTGGCAAACACTTAGACAGCTGTCTTCGATGCCTTAAGGCAAGAGCTGCACTAACGTTACTCACTTAGCACTACCCAAGAAATGCGTGTAGCTTGAAGATAAGCTACGGACGCGTAGTAACAATACCCCCGCAACGCTCTATGATCCTGTTAGACCGGAACCTGCGATTTAAAGTGGATTCCGTTTAAAGTGACACCAATGCCACCGCAGGACTCGAACACGAAACCCGCGGCCCGCCTTGAATATTTTTCCGGTCCATGAGGTTTATCACACTGTTTCAAAATGTATTTAGTTTATAATAGCCGAAGTAGTGAAAATCAATGTATTAAAAAAAAAAACAATACGTGTGCATCCATATATTAAAAAATGAACTGTCGAAATGATGAGAAAAAATTAACTTTGATTTTAAAATTATATTCTTGCAAATATAAGACATATATTGCCTGTTTTATTTAGGAGTTTGTAGTTATAAGTTCGCAGAATATTTAAATTATATTCTGCAAACTCATGATGCACGCGCATCTAATAAAGCAGGTTCTATGTTTCAGTTTAAGTGACATCAGTGACCATTCCTATATAAGAACAATCGATTGTTGAAAGCAGAGCAAACCAGACTCTTAGTTGAAGTTTCTATCACTTTTGGTTCGACTTACATCTGCGAGTCAATTTTTTCTAAAATGATATTGACCCAACACGAAACACGCTCAAACATAACTGACGATAACCTGCAATACCCATTACGATGTGCAAATATCCAAATGGAGATCGATTTGCCAAAAGCTAAGTTAAAGAGTGGAGAAACACATATCGCACTTGTAAATTTTTTTTTTTTAATGATTCATTTTTTAAAAATTTCATTTATAGTGTTATATAGGTATTTCTTTACAATGCGCGTTTAGTATTATTATATTATTTATGTTTACATGTAATAACAAGTAACATAAAAAAAAATTTAAAAAGTCAATTCCTACTTTTTTTTTCACTGTATTTGCAGAAAGCCCTTTATAAATAATTTTCATTCATTTTTTTGAGTTTATCTGGCGCCATCTATTGGTAGATATATGCAACTTAAATCTAAAAGAAACTAAAATTAATTTATTTAAATTTAATTACTGAATTAATATTTGAAAAACTGTATGAACATCCAGTGACATCCACTAAAAGTTCAAAAAAATGTATTTGAACTTGAGTGGATGAATAAAAAGTGTTTTATGAACGATTGAAAATTTGGACAAGGTATATATAGGGAGAGTGTGAGCTAATAGAAGGAATTGAATAAAAGTAAACACAACAATAATAACTCATAGGGCCTACTATAGTGGGTCTAAATATAATATGGGATATATAATATAGTTTTATATGCGGCTCGCAGAGTTCCAAAGTGGCAGGCAAGATCATTGGGTTGGCTCCCCTTCATGCTGTTGTTGCTGTCTACCAAGTGGGATGCGAAAATAAAAGGACAGCCAAATTAGCACACATATTTGAATCCACTTGGTGGTTCGCAAAATTGGATAATAGTTTTTCTGATGCTGACTGAAAGCACTGAAAATATGAGACCCTTATTAGGTTGTTGGCACTGCACTTTTAACCTGCACGTGACTTTTGTGACAACGTAGACGTGCGAACTGCTTTTGCAGATCGCATTCCGAACTTCCTATCAAGAGATGGCGTTTGAATAAATGAAAGCAGTGCTTGGGTGCGAAGTGTCCGCCCGCTACTGTCTTGATATAACGACCATTGAAGATAAGATGCAGATAAGCTTACTGAGGATAAGATGTAAAGAATCTTGCTCAATATAATTAAAAACGAAATAAAAATACTGGTTTTAAACTTTTACATAAAAATTAATTAAAAATTATTTTTAAATTATTTAAAAATTATTTTATTTATTATTTTTCTTTTCATTTTTATTATTTTTTAAAAATTATTTTCATTTCATTTTAATTTTTTTTTACTTGAAGATAAGATGCAGATAAGCTTGTTGAGGAAGGAAATTGAGGATAAAATGCAAAGAATCTTCCTCAATACACTTACTATAAAAACCGAAATAAATTGGTTTTAAATTTTTAAATGAAAATTAATTTATAATTGAATTTTGAAATTATTTTAAAAAAAATTTTTTAAAATTATTTAAAAATTATTGTATTTATTATTTTTTACTTTCATTTTCTTAAGATTATTTTAATTTTTTTTTTGAAGATAAGATGCAGATAAGCTTGTTGAGGAAGGTACAATGAGATAAAATGTCAAGAATCTTGCTCAATATAGTAAAAACGAAATAAAAATACTGGTTTTAAATTTTTAAATGAAAATTATTTTTAAAATTACATTAAAAATAATTTTTAAATTAAAAATTATTTTATTTGTTACTTTTTTATTTATTTTAATTTTTTATTTTTAAAAAATATTTCAATATTATTTATATTTTTTTTCAATTATTTTTATTACTTTATTATTATTTTTTAAAATTAATTTTAAATAATTTTTCTTAAATTATTTAAAATTATTTTTTTTTTTTTATTATTTAAAGTTATTTTTTTAATTTTTAAAATTTTTTTCAAGCATTAATAATTTTTTTTTATTTTAAACTAATTTATTATTTTGATTATTAAATTCAAACTTTAATTTAATAATTTAAATATTATCAACTAACACTCTTATTAACTCTTGTAACTGTTGCTATAAGAGTGTACTTGTAACAAGTGTTACCTATAACTCCAATTTAACAATTAAACTATAACTAAAATTTTTAATACATATTTTGAGCTTCATTAAAAGTTTTAACTATTAACTATAACTCTTTTTTATTTACTCTTCACTATAATTCCATTGCTATAGATAAATAATGCAAGGAAAAGTAACCTCTGAAAAACAAGATAGAAAATTACGTGAGAAAGACAAAAGAGCAGCAGAAATGATATATTCCGCATTTAATCACAAGTAAATTCATTTGAAAAAGCTCATTCATTGTTTCGACTAAGCACAAATACCATCCCAATTGTAAAAACAGAGTACGAGGGCAGTGCAATGTCAAACTGGGCTTCATGTAAACCTGGTAGATAAGCTCCAAGTTTTACTGCGGCCTAATGGTCAATTGGCTAGCGCTCTGGACTTTGACACCAGAGGCTTCAGTTCAAATCTTGGCGGTGGAATGGATGTTTGTGAGTGGTTCGAATCTACGATAAAATGTAGGTCTCTGTTATAATTAGTCGAAAGTGTGTAAAAAATTACCGTAGAGCGACAAACTAAGTTTTCCTAAATCGTTTTTCTGGTGTTACAATTGCTACAACTATAACTGAAAGTGTATTACCAGTGAAAGTTTTCTGCAAAATTAAAGGAAAATGTTCTTGCAGTGCTCATGCTTTTTGGTGAAATAGTACTGCTACCACACCACATCACTATACCTAGAGTTGAGTTTTCCCTACACAGTTTGCGAATGATGTGGATGAGAAGCCTGACTGGGCTCCGTGATGCTCTTACAGTCATATAAAAACAGGGACCTACTGCTTAAAGTGTATTGCGTACCCCTACAAACATCTGTGGCACCCGAATCCAAAACTTGCTGCACAGAGCTCTAGACAATCGCCATTCAAGCCCATTTTTGGCGGCCTGATGCTCAAGTCGCTAGCTCTAAAACACAGACAAATATTAGAGGGAGGGGGAGTGAATTTTATTAAGAAAAGAAAATTGGATCCAAAATTATGTCAAAATGTATTAGAAACAAAGGAACTGTAGAAAAAAGAATAAATCTCTTAATCACAGTGATTCGTCGCCATTTGAAAAGAATTAAATGCTTAATTTTTTCACAGCCTATCCTAATTTGTAATAAAGTATTTCTATCTAAATGAACTAACAAATTCCAGGAATCAAAAATCTTTAAATGTATATTAATCCAAGAACATTATGCAATTTTTCAAGAAATAATTGGTGTAGAAATTCATATATCTTCAGAGCACAAATTAATTCATACGAAAATAATTTTTGATTTTGGACTAAAACGAATACTTTCAATTAATTCATTGTATTTTGCTAGGCATTTAATTGGCTTTGTATTTTGTATTGTATTTGGCTTTACTTTGCTTGAAGGCAAACGAGTTTACTCGCAATCAGAGATCCTCGAACAATCCTTCCTCTTCCGATTTTATGTTTCATAGGATGTCCTCGAGTCATTTGAGGCGAAGATTTTGAGTACCCAAATTGAGAAGCTATTGTTATCTTTATTATTCGTTGCATTTTAAAAAGTCGATTTTTTCACAGAATATGATATTTTCTACACATATATATTTTAAATGTATTTAAAAATTTCGAAATGAATAATTTAAATTTAAATTTTCAGGCATAATTCAAATATATTTTAATACAAAAATAAGGTTTAAATTTAATGACGAAATATCTATATAGATTTGTTTCCGTCTAGAACACGAGGTAACTCAAAGAAAAATATTTTTATTTTCGAATGAAAAGAATATTTTGAAGTTACGATTCATCTCTGTTGTCAAGATTCTCAATTTAGACCATTTCAAAATCAAAAGAGGATTGTTTTTAACAAAATTAGATGCATAGCATTTAGAAGTATCAGATGATCAAAACTGATTTTTCAGGGAATTAATAAAATTAAAAAAAAAACATCCAGGCTATTACTCATACTCACATTTCGAGAAATAAACTTTTAGTACACAAATAATTATTTTATTAAGCATTAAAAAAATAATATACTGAAAATTATTTCATTTGTTAACGCTTAAGAATTATAAGAATTCCCATTTCTAGACTTCTTTTGGGTCTGATGGCCGAGTGACCGTCGCTTGGGCTGTCGGAGCCACGGGTTTCAGGTGGCGGTGACATGGACGAATGTAGTGGTTCGAATCCACTTTAAACCGTAGGTCTCAATGTAATATGACTGGCAGAGAACGGTCCAGAATAATATGTAATACGCTTTGGGCGTATGGTTCGCAACCCTACCTCGTAGTGCTCACATTTCATACTTCGGAATCTGGCATCAGGTAGACGGACAGCTTCACCATTGAAGAAAAGAAAATTTCATTTATCTATCTTGAAAACACAGATTTGTAATCTGTCCTTAGTTAAATCCTTGAAATTTTTATATAATTAATCTTTTACTAATTACTTTACATATTTGAAAATTCATAATTTCCAATAAATATCTCTATCAATTCTATCAACATAAGAATCCTCTTAGTAGTAGCGTGCTACATTTTACTTCTTTATGAAAATTAGTTGTTTTTGCTTTGTATGAAAATTGTAGAATGCTTAAGACATAGGAAGGAATTGCTATATTTAAATTTATTTCTTTAAGAATTGCTATATTTAAAATGATGTATTA